>JAHDVE020005387.1:0-65459 GCA_022606495.2 Halesus radiatus | reverse complement strand
AAATGCAATTGTCCAGTTGCCTTTACGTGATGTTTTGCTTCATCCTTCCAATTGAATGGCTTCCAGTCACTGCCAATTGTTTTCAAAGAGCCATGTGTTTTGAAAATGTCATGGTATTCTTCTACACTGATTATGGTCGTCTTCTTTTTCAAATCTTTTTCGATTAGACCGAATACCCGATCTGCCGGGAGGAAAGAATGTCCCGTAACGGGAAAAATTATTTCCACCTTGGTAATTGATGCTGGAGCGTCACTGTGCAGCCATTTCGCACACATCGTTAACATGGTTAAATTTTTATTTTGGCCTGCACATCCATAGGCCACCAACCTAACATTGTTGAAGACCACCAATGATTTTGTTGTGAGCTCATTGAAGATTATTGAAGCCACTTCATTTGATGATTTCCTTGCTTGGTTTTCATTCCAGGTATATATGGAGACATTATCTGGAGATAAATGGTCTTTCGATGTGCCAGTCGCGACAGCTAGATTGTAGCAATACAATTGTCTGGAATAATAAGCCGACTAGTCACTGACTTTTGGTAAAACTAAGTTTTTCTGGCAGTCGAACGACATAAGAAAACAATCGTCTGGTTTATCTTTCAAGTATTGAAAGAAACAATCAGCTTGTTTTTTTATGTAGTGTTAATTTGAAAACAAGATCATCCCTTTTAGTGAAATCCTTTTCAATTTTCAGTTTTTCTTTTAATTCGATGCATGTACTGCATTCATCTGTACTGGGACTTGAAAAACTTATATTAAAGTTTGTATTGAAGACATTCCTAAAATAAGATTCTTTCACTTTCAAATCATCAAGTACTTGATTATTGTACATTTTCCATATTTTAGAAATACTAAGACTTGAATCCAAATAAATTGTTGTACTTCTAGCGCGTGTGTAGTGAGACTCAGTTCCTTTGAGCCCCTTAATGAAATTTTTTACCGACTCTAGTTTTTTTTCAAATAATTTATACTTTCTCGAGCCACCCCTTGTTTCTAAAGGTACCAAACAATTATTTTTTTTGAATCTTTTAAACACTCCAATCACTCTGTGCTTGGTAATGTTCAGTGCAGACAAAAATGTGTTTCTGCAGGTAGGCAGGTTATTTCCGGCGGAATTTAAGATGCTGTATTGAAATGTGTTTAATTTTTGTTTAATTGGTGGCTGAAATTCCTTGCGGTGTCTTTTGGGTGAGCGTACTCTGCAAAACTTCAATATAAAGGCATCTTGTTTGTCTTTCGCTGGGACGGAGTAGAACGCGTCATGAAACTTCTTTAAATCATTCATCGTTAATAGCCTACACTGCAAATCACGGCGATGATCACACGTTGGATATCTGGGAAAGCCTTTTGACGAATACCTAAGTTAAGTAAAAACATAAAAATATTAGTTATTTGATTAAATGATAAAAAATCAAATAAATGCATTTAATAATTGTCGCTTAAAAAAATAAATTTGTTAAAAATAAATCCTCCAATTAGTTTTAAAATGAGTTAAAAATAAATTTAATGTAATATCATTTTTATATTTTATTACATTTAAATATATGATGAAAGGCATTTTTTTTTTAATATTTCGTGATATCTTACACATAATATGCATGCAGAAAAGCATATTATTGCATATAATATCTTGCACATAAGATTCTTCCAGAAAATATTTCCTGATTTCTTGCACATAATATTATATCGATTGAACCACCCGCATTCCGCACATGACATTTGAACAAATTCGGTTGGTTTTAAAATCAAACAATAATGCCATTATTTCACTAGGAAACAATCCTAATTTTAAATATATTCATAAAAATAGGTGTATTAGTCTCATAAACGTAGGATTCAAAGTTCCAATCGTCGTATTTATACAAGAAAACCTCATTGAAATGAGCACAGATTTGAAATAGTATTACGGGTAAACTGACTTACTTTAACGTCTTTTCCTTTGCTCGTTTCCAATTTTCGGGGTTGGTTACGCGCTTGCGAGCATTAGTTATCTCCATTTTATCAAATTTTAATCAATATAATGCTTTTAAACTTTAATAACACCTCAAATTTCTTCCTAAAACTGTCAACCTACTTTCACATTCAGCGGTTGGCGACTAACTGTCAAAATGTGTCAAAATAACAGCGGCCATGACACTTTTTGTGATGCTTTTGTATTGTATGTCCGAATTTGTTGCAAACATGAGTTGCAAGTGTCCACTTTGAAACAAAGTGTAAACTTTAACATGCGATTTCTTGTATTAAATGACCGTTTTTGATAGATTTTCTGAGTTATTCAGATAGAGAATCGGACATGCCACCATAATCAATCAAAATATGCATTTCAGAAAAAGTGGCTTATGTCCCACTTTGATACTGAGCTCCTCAAGTGATTGTACTGCCTTTAACGTAATGCATTGTCAATAGCTGTCTATTATTGCTAATATATTGCTATCCTCAATTCGCTAGTGCACGTTAATGCAAAACAATTGCAATTGCACCTATTCATATTGACTCAATGGCGTTTAAGATGAGGTGTTATTGAAATTAGTTTTTTTTAATCAATAGTTTCACGACGTGTGATTACGACCGTAATGCCTAGTTTACAATAATTTTCATCATCAAATAACATTATAATTATAATTCGTTTTTAACGTTCTCGATAGACGATGAATAATGTTGCTTTGAAATGTAGTAACGTTGTTGTGACTCTATTGTTTTTTAAAGTTTTGTTAGGTTAACTACTTAAAAAAAACAATATTGCTCTTTAGGTCAGTTTGGTACTTTATTTTATCAATTCACATATGGGGTCTAAGTCTGTATCTTGTGCGTTAGCTAACGCAAATTAAAGCAGTCGTAAACAACACATTTTGACAGTTTTCATAAATGCATCGTCGTCACTTGCGTTTGCGTTACGGATTTGTCTCTTAACGTAAACGCAAACTTAAGCTTGTTAGCGCGATACGGACTACCAAATTATCGAAATGTATTATTTTTAACCGATTTAACTTACGTTACCGAACGCAAAAGATACAAACTTAGGCCCCTGATGTGAAATTCAATAACTTGTGAGATTCGTTCTTTCTTATTTATACGAATGTACAGTAATTTACAGTAGCAATAGTCAGCCCGCTCACTGGGTAGAGAAGGTTATCTCCACATGTATGCACCTCTAACGACAGTTGACGCAGGAAGAGGGAGAAATGTTTCCTGGCACTGTACACAAAAATTTAACTATACAATATATGTACATTTAACGCTGGGGCCACTTTGCTACCTGTTCGACTTTACCATTTAACTGTTTATTTTAAAGTAAAGTTAATTACTTGCGTCTTCTTACATCTACTTGTCATCATCATTCTTACGTTCACCTACCCTTTAGCTTCTGAAAAATAACATGAATAAACAGCCGTTCGTAAAAACGTTATCATTTTTGATATTGATAATTTACGTCTGTTTGATCCATTAAAAAGCCTTGTTTATTGAGTTAATTCTGTTGATAGCATCAAAATCTTATCTTATTGCCAAAATATTGAGAAGTCTTTTAAATTGCAATATCTTTCGATGATTATTTATTTATTGCCTTGACGGAACGGTTCGTTTTCATTTTATTAATTTATCAATCTCCGTTATGATAGCTGTAGAGCCATTTTTGTAAGGTTTATCAAACTTAACGATCAACATTGAAAAGCAAAAAAATCCATGCAAATATCACGTTTTTTTGATCCGCGGATATCGAACCTTCGACAGAAAAATGCGCAGACTACAACGTTTTGGAGAGTTTTTGTTTAAAATATCTGTTTTCACTTAATTCAAACTATTTAATTTAAGGTAGCTTAAAATATAAATTCTAAGAAAGGCAAACATATTACATTGATTTTATTAAGGTATGCGAATGCAGGAAACATCAGCGTTCGAAATATGGGCAACAGCATGCGGCCAATTGGCATCTTAGAGATAACACGGGATTCAGTCGATTACAAGCGCTCGCCGGGAATTGATCTCAAATGATAACTCCTAAATGCCTAAAGGACTATCGGTTTTTCCATAATCAGTATTCATGTAAATTGGCTATTCTAATGTAAAAAAAACTCAAGGAGCAATTGAAGTGGGCACGCCGGTAACTCAAATGCTCCGGGCCGCGGCGGCCCCCTTCGTACTTCACGCTTGGAAACAATATTTTACACTGATTTTGCAAGGAACGTAGACTCTTTTCATATACCTCAATGATCGGTGATAATGTTTACGTGTGACCACCCCGAGCATCAAAAAGCGTCCCTGCACTAATAAAAATTTGTTTCTGCCATTGACCTCCGGCATCACTGTCAATATAAAATAGTTCTTATCTTCAATTATTATCTTTTAAATCTATTTATGTTTATGTGGGACGATAAATATACTATCTCCGTACTAAAAATATTATGATTAATGTACCACGCCTATATTGAGAAACTGCGCCCAACGGAACCAATCAATGCAACCTTTTCAATTAATGTAATTACTAATCGGCTTATCAGTCGTGGGTGCCAACACATACCGCTGAAACACTCGTAGTTCTATACCAACCGTCAAACTAGTTCCGTTAAATTTTGAATTTGAATTTTAAAATACGTTAGAATTCTATTCTCTGTCTTATAATTTTGCTATTTATTCCAGAGGCGTAACACCAGCTCAACAAAAAATGATTAATTAATTACAACGATAATTTCGAACGAAGTACCATTTTTAGACATGTTTTCTTGAGTGTGCACATTTTTCCTAATTATTTTTGTCTAATGTTTGACACAAAGGCAGAGGTATATTCCGTCTCATGTAATTCTTATTCGATTTCTACAATTCTGATAAGAATTCCACTGCTACACTGATAGATACATACCGGTATTTTTAGCATTTCGATTGTAATATCATTCATTATATTCGATTATTATGGTTCTAAATCAATCGAATGTATCAGGAACATTCCATGAATATTTTAAATCGTATGAATGAATTACACATTACTTTGTTATCACCACTTTATTAATATATTCCTGGCGAAGAAATCATCGCTTTCGAAACGTGTTGATATATATATTAATGAAATGATGATTACCAAGTAATTTTTAATTCATTTATTAATAATGACACAATAGAGTGAATATCAATCTTTTGAAGAAATTATATTTTAAATCGTAGCTTTATTTTGCATGCATATAACATATCTTTTTTTTTCTAATTACATTTATTAGGTTAGGTTATTTAGTGTACATTTTCTTGCTCTTTTGTTATTTGTGCCTACTTTACATTTGGTTTTTTATACTCTAAATTGTTCATGTAAGTGAGTCGGCTGCTCATGAATATTTTAAGTAATAGTTTTAATTTGCATATATATAACAGTGTATCTGTTATTTTCTAATTATATTAGGTTAGGTTAGTTAGTGCAAGGATCACTTGAGATGAACCTCCACAAAACTGCGCTATAGAAACTAGCTTTTATTATTTATTATCATTTATATAACTGATTTTTTGTTCCGAGATAACAGCCAGAATGAGTTTCGATTCCTAACACGATTGATCTTATTGATTGAATCGCCGAGACAAATAGGCGTCTATAAAAATAAACTATTTAGCAATTAAAAATTATTTAGCAATGTTATAATACACTACGCTTTTTTCTTAAATTTTGTTCTGTAAACTTATAAATCGATATTTTATGAACTATGCAACTTGCAGGTATCTACGCCCGTGTGTTCACTATTATTTAATTCGTATTGTAAAAACCGGTTTTCATAGAAATAAGTACCCTACCTACCACGAATGTAGTATGATATTAAAAACATCGGATGTCGTATCCACCTTATTTATTGATTTAAAAAAATGTTCACAGAACCACGTGGGCGAGGATACAGCGGAAGGAATAAACCCAACGTCGGATTATTATCTTTATTTTTTTAGTCAATACCAGCAATAACTTATGTTAATAGTTGTTTTATTTATGTTTCTTCTTTAACTATTGATAATTGACTAATTATCGTTTCTTGCATAGTAGAAAAATCATCTTATGCAGTTTTACCAAGATAAAGCCCTCTCCCCGACGGTCCGTTAAGGAACGAACATTTCACTCGCTAATGCAGACACTGCGCAGAGTAGTTCCACAATGAACTGCGCTGCAAACTGTTATCTTACTTAAGCGAACTTTACTTTTCTGCGCAGTGTCTGCAGTAGCGAGTGAAATGTTCGTTCTCTACCGGACCGTCAGAGAGCGGACTTATAGGTAGGTATTTTAGAAGGAATTAAATTTAAAACAAAATGGCACACTTCCATATCTTTGCTTCGTGTACAAAAAGTCTATTTATTTCAATAATCGTCGACTGTTGTTTCCTCTTTTGGCTGCCTGTGAAGTTACTTGTGGCGGATAATGCACCTAGTTATATTTTTGAACATTTAATTTTTTAATAGTATCAAAACCGCAGAGTAAATAATACACAGAGATTTCCCAACAAGTAAGGGGATGAAATCAAAATAATATTATAATTATATTTTTTATTTCAGCAGAACAAAGCGGTGAGTGCAATACTCTGTCTGCCATATAAAAAGAACACATTTTAAAAATAAAAAAATTACATGCTGTAGAAATATAATTTAAAAAATAAATTAAATTAAATTAAAATAACATATTTAGCACTAATGCTACAGTGGCCTGAGGGAAATTGTCCATCTACGATGTAGGGGCGCCCCCTGCCACTGGGCGACGGCCTGGACAAAATAAGAGGGGCGGGGGCGAGCTAGGCGTGTCGCTAATTTAAGTAAAGCAGCAACTGAGTAAAAAAAGTTGTGCTTCTTTACAAAAACCGAATATTTAATTTTAACCTCTTTATAAATGTTTTGTAATTTGCTTACCGCTGTCAAAATCACGCTAAACGAACGTGGACGGCACTGAACTAAGCTGTTGCTAAAATGGGTGTCACGTGGCCTTTGCCTCCAGCCGTCCATATCGTACTAAGGGCAAGTCTATTAATTCTGACGTCAGTAGTCAGCACTTTCGTTTGATGCTGTCAACATGTTAACCATGATTTTTTTATATTCTTGGGAGGGGAATTCATATCCTAATCATAATATTTAGATAGAATTTCGAGGCGCACAGTTTATCCCCGTATTATGCAAACGTCTTTTCTGCGTAGCATGCACGAGAATCGTACCATCTCTTTACTTAGTCTATTACATCGTCATTAAATTTATTAACTACGGAATGCTTATGTAGGTACTCATTACGTTTGTTGCATTTATTCTTATTGTGTTATTTGCTTTATCCGATAATGTGAATAATGCATTGAATCACGTTCATCTCGTCATGCGTTATTCCTGGCAATGTCTAATCAGATATATCTAAGACTGACTTTAGTTTATTTCTGTCTGTTTGCTTGGCCTAGTCCTGTTTGTAATGCTCTCATCACTGTACAAATATTGTTAATTATTGCATCTTAGTTGAAATAACTTTCTACGATCACCTGACTGATTAGACTGATTCACTTATATTAAGGCTTGCATTTTTAATGTGATAATTATTACTATATCTACCGTAAATTTATGCACACGGACCAAATATTCTGTATAATAAGGATGCAAGTTAAATCAGAGTTACAATAATTATAAAACTATTTTTAAATATTCAATTTATTTTAATAACTTATTGAAGCGTACAAACCCCATTGTGATATTTAATCATTGTACAAGATAATATTAACAAATCTTAAATGAAACACAAAACCGAAAATATGGGATTCAATTTATTTTTAAGAAACAAACAGCTTTAATACAAATATATATACAAAAGAAGTTTAACAGAAGGTAAGCCAACAAAGTTTCTTGTGCTAAGAGTGGTTAAGTACAGATGTGTTATTAGAAAAAACAAAATAAGAATGAAGGGAAATAAGAACGAGAGGAAGAGGAAGATAGGATCGGGACAGGAGATGCTCTCGATACATTTTATACTCATGCATCAATCTGTGGTCGTCCGTATTACTTTGGTTCGTTATTTTGAAAGGATATTGTGAATAATGTCGAAATTGTGAATAATGTCGATATTGTGAAATTGTGAATTATATTGCGCACAAATACGGAGAATTGGATAAATTAGCCTAAGATTGGTTCTGCAAAATATATATTAATGAAGGATAATATTGACAAGTCTTGAAATTGAGGTATGATATCTATGAAGATGTCGTAAAGTGAACTGGTATTATTAGCTCAGTTGGTAGAGTGGTTGTACCGGTATGACAGAAGTTCTGGGTTCGATTCCCAGGTGCGACTGATACCTTTTTATTTTCTGTGGTTTTTTGGAACTCAACCTTCTTCAGATGTGTTTACGGCTCTGTAGAACGTTAAGTTCATCCGAAACCGGTCGACAATGCATAAATGTAATAAAGTGGCTCAGCCCGAAAATTTTATCATTTAAAATACATTTAATTCGTGTGTATACAGAGTTATTCTAAACGATGAACTCAATTCGTACCACTGCGCTGTAGGGTATTTTTACAATAAAAAAAACTGAAATTTAAAGAAAAAATTACCATAACTATTTAAAATGTGCCATTTTAGATTTGCCGCCAAAACGACATATTCGTTTTTGTTCGTGAATATGGCGTTGTTGACGTCACGCCGACCAACGTCAGTGGCAGCCGTCTTACCTGCCAGTGGCATTATGTACTTTATAATGACGTTTTAGCCAGTTCGAACCGTTTAGGAATGAGCGGTTTTAGATCCTTTTTACTATCAGTAATTATGAATGAAAATATTAAAATTACACATTTTTAGTATGATCAGAATTAGAAATATTAACTTTAAATCTTCTACACATTTTTAACGGTATCCGTAGTTTGTAAAAATACCCTTTTATACGTTGTAAATGTGAATGCTCTACATGGCAATTGAAAGAGGAGATCCGATAGTTTCAAATCTCACCGCTAGATCGCTCAAAGTTGCGCAAACGCCCAGTATAGTGCTCGCGCCGCAAAACAGCCATTTCGAGTCAGTTGTGAGTAAAGTGGCTACTATGCAGTACAAGGTTTTCTGTGTTCCTCAGTTCTGTAATACTGAGTCCCTAACTATAGTGCAGCGTATTTTTCGTCCCCATTTTAATATAGAACCCCCAACTAGAAAGAGCATTTGTCGTTGGTATCCCCAATTTGAGGAACCTGGATATCTCTGTAAAGGAAAAAACCCGAGCCTTGCTCGTGTATCAGAGGAGAACGTGCGAAATTGAATCAATAATTTTGAATCACTCTGTATATATGAAATAGTAATATGGGCTGTGGGACTTGTTTATGTGATTATCGCACAAGAGTATGAACTGCATCCGACTGTCCCGAGCCAGTTTCTATGGCATCCCCAATTTGAGTATATTGCAAAGCCGAGTGAAAAATGAATGAATTGAGAAGAGGAATGTTGGAAAGTACATGGTTATTAAACACGACTATCGCCATTTCAATGAACATTTATTTCTGAACTTGAATATTTAATCAAGATTTTTTTTTCGCTACCATTTTATCGCGTTGAATCGTTACAACCATGAGCCGCAAATAACCCTAGTTTATACTTTCTTACCTGGCCATACACAGTGTGCCTCTGAAGAATTCGCGATGTTGACTCTACGAATTATAACTCCACATTTTTACTGCAAACACTGACTAAACTCATGATAATTTAATATTGTAGACAAACCTCTCTCATACGATTTGTTTGAATGACACGACGATAACGGGAACGGAAGTACCTATCTGCATTAATAATCCACGACTCAATTGTCAAATTATATCAAAACAAAATTTTACGCGTTATAAAAAACGATATGCTGCTAAGGCGATGCAATGCGAAGTAATGCAAAATCATGTATTTTTTCTTTGAAAATTTGATGGCCTAGAAATATCAGAGAATATTTAATTAAATACTGTATGTAGAACACACCTTGACCTTTGATTTAAACGGGCATTTTTATGTTGAGTTTTTTATAAGCCTAGAAAAAAAAGAAGTATCAGAATAAAAAAAAAACGTTTGAAGTGCAAAATCTCCTACTTACGAACCCCTTTTCGGATATTCTCAGATTGTTAATTGTGACAAATTATGTTTTTTAGAATATTTCCGGAAAACATTTAAATATGTATGCCTGACCTTTACAAAATAAAATAAAACACGCATTTTGGTGGTATTTTTTTTGCGCAAGGAGTTTGTGGTTTCGTTCGAATTTTACCAAATGGATCCCCTTAAATATCATTATCCATGTTTGGTGACCAGATCTGAATAGCCAGGCACTTCCCCACTTTCTATTTCCCTATTTCCTTCCTGCCCCCATTCCCTACAGCCTCGCACCATAACCCAATTGGGGATGTCTTGGTACCACTGGCTCAAGACATTTGGAACAGTGTTTTTTACTAATGACTGTATTTATTGTGTCAATATTTAATTATTAAACAATTTAAAAATTGTGATCTAAGCATTATAGATCTTGTTCTAATAAAAGTAGTAACTTTACTTAACACACAAAATTAAAATTAATATCATTTTTCAATTAAACGAATGCGAGGAATTTCGTGGTCTTCAACACGTAAATACTATTTTCGTAAATATCACCAGTTTGATTATACTCTGCAAATGCTTTTGTGACATTTGCCTTTTAAAAAACACGCCATTTGATTCAAATAAGGCACTTTGGTAACAGTTTTGTAATGCCTTTAAATCCGCCCGCGTCGTCTTTACATAAATTGAATCTGAAAAATGTTTATTGAATAAAGCAAACAGTTTGTTTTGAACCCCTAATTTATTTTAAATCATCACCAACAGGTTGCGCTTATCCCAAGCTTCGTCAGGGTAAAATTTAAAACTACACAAAAAGACAATATTGTCGCGGGAAAACAATATTGCTGTAACAGCCAGTCATGTAAAAAAAATCGCATGATTTTGTGGCTTATATATCAGTTAAAAAATGTAATATTGACAAAACGATGATTCAACGTCGTACAGGTCCTATTTTTCATTGTAGAGTCACCGAACCCAGATGGATTGACAAAGGAGAAAAAAAAACCCTGTGGAATGGTGTATACAGAGCATTTTTGTGGGTAGTGGTGGTTACAGCAGTATTGCTTTCCTGCGATGGTAGGTGAGATATAATACAAAATATAATTAGAGTGAGACAGAGATATGCTTTCGTGTAATAGAATGGGACAATATATAAAAAAAGAAAGAGACAGAACATCAAAGAAGGGAGGGATTAAGAGGAAGTCGGAAATCGAATTTAGGACTGTGACAAGTTAAGTTGATTATTAAAAATGGATTTTTTTTTCAAATCAAACGTCCTTAATTTTTCATCGAATTTTCAACTATATGAAAAATATTGGTTTTAAAGAAATTTCAAATCAATATTTTATTTATTTTGGCATATATGTATATCAAGAAGACATAATTTAAGTATCTTTTTCGTAGTGTATGTAAGGTTAAACAACTATATTTAAGAGTTTATTTTGGTGATGCAACGACTGCGTTTACGTTGTATCGTAACCGCCGATTATAAGAATCGTGAAGGTTATCATAATATCTGGTTATCTTTACGATTATCCAATACAAAGTATTTGATTTTGATTTCATCGATGAATCGCTGACTAATGACGAGTTCCTTCAGAATGGGTTTCCTGATTTTTGTAGCCGAGAGCTAGAATTTGCTTTGTAGCTACAAATTATGTTTGGTTTTAATTTCACGCTCTGCGTCATATGAATGCATATTATTCTTACCGATTTATATGCTTTAGTGAATCAGAAATTCTTGGCCGCACTAAATTTATCATAAAATAGTGGCAGCGTACTAAGTATACACAGTTCGTCGTAAAAATTCAAGTGACTCTTGGAATTTGGACATACGTCGTTATTGGGTATTGATTCGGTAATCAATTCGTGGCTAGTTACTTCGTTCTTATCGATTATTTGTGAAATCTTATCACGCAATGAGGTTCATTCTTTAAAGAAACAATGGCATTTGTTAGCTCAGGATTGCGGTCTGTATTAACACTAACTCCGAGGACCGCTCAAAGGCTTTTACAACCACTCCTGAATACAGATGTGTCCGATTTCACCTGCTCATTGATTTGGGATACGTGCTCAGGAAGTGTTGGCGGTCTGTGGTATTTAACTTATCCCGTTGTGTGTCGTAATCCAACATCGAATATTTTCTAATAATATTATTTATTAAATAAAATAAAAAAAACAAACACTTTATTTTCAACCACATCACTAACCAGTTTCGCTTATCCCAAGCTACATCATGGTAAAATTTTAAAGTAAATAAAAATACACAGAGTGAAGCATATATATTGGTGAGATATATAAAATATAATAAGAGGGAGACACAACATAAAAAGAAACAATGGGACTGTGAGACGGAGATATGCTTACATGTTATAATAGAATGGGACAACAATAATAATAATTGGATGATTTGTATAGCGCCGTTTTTGCGAGGATTCACCTCAAGGGCGCTGTATAAATATTACTTCATATCTAATTATGTACAAACAGATATAGAAAGACATACCTTGCATGTCGCTTCAGATGAACACTGTTTTATTAGAAATTTTAAGCTTAGGGATGATATGATTTTTACAGTTGCTATTTTATCCCCCTTTTCTATTGATGCTACATTTATTATAAGATTGGTGGCACAAGAAGAGTTGGTATTTATTTGAAATATTTATGTTTTTTAGTACTGGTGAATATTTATAAAATGACCTTAAAAAGCCTAAGAAGTTTTTAATAGATATTAACTTTTTTTACCCATATAGTTATTTACAGTTTTGCGGGCTGTGGACGCATTTGCGCACCGGTGCGTGTATTTTTAAAATTATTTTACGTAAGCACTAACCGGCTAGCCTAGCTAATTATTTACGTGTGGATTTCTTTAATTTATATGGATTTGATTGTCTGAAAATATCAGATAAAAAATAAAGAGACAGCACGTCAAATGAGGGATTAAGAAGCGAGAAATTTTTAGTTCACGGGAAATATATCTAATATGGGACTGTAAGATAAATTACGTTGATTATTAAGAATAATTTACAATTTTAATGGCTTTCTTTATTTCTAAAACATCTAAATTATCTAATCTAATGCCAAAGCCATTTTTGTGTGGAATATTAGCGCCGGAATGTGACTTCATTAGTCTTACTGACCGGAGGAAGGGGTATTTTCGCAACCCCTTTTTTTAATTTTTTTTATGTGACTACCGCACAAGAGTCCCAATTGCTCCCAACCGTCTGGAGTCAGTGAGACTACGGCATCCCCAATTGGGGTATGTTGTGAGGCTGGAGGTAGAGGGGAGGGGAACAAGATGATGAAGGAGAAGTCCTGGCTATTCAGATCTGGTCACCAAACACGGTTTTCAAGCAAAATTTCGATTCTGAATGGTGGTATTTTACCAGGGCGGTACTGAAAGTATCTAGCACTCTGGAACGTGCCGCAAACATACAATATTTTATTTTTAATGAGTAAATTGTGAAATAACCCAAATTATTAAAATAAAATTTACTTGCGCCCGCCGGGATTTGAGCCGCGACCTCCGGATTCGTAGCCGAGGATCGTAACAACGGTGGCCGTTGAATTGGGGCATATTGTGATGTAAAAAGAACTTCGGAAGGGTGGTGAGACGGAGAAGACCGATCGTCAGCCCAAAGATTTCACTGTTTTACCGCAAGGATCGTCAAAAACTATTAGTAAGAAACCAAGAATAGATGTTCGCCTTACCCGCAATATACTACGTGACTCGCTTTATCCTTGAGCTGTTTTTTTTATGTATAATATCATATAAAAGGTACGACACACGATGAAGTGGGTAATCTTATAAAACTTATACATCCACTGTACACACTATGGTATCTATGGTACACACAGGCTGAGTAAATAATGCTAAATCTCAAGTTTCTCTCTTATCTCTCATAGTCAATAACCTTTCTCTTTTTCTTCCTACCTTGTGTTTATTTACTAGCGCAAATCTTGTGCAGCAAAATAACTGCGAATATTGTATTATGAAGGCATACTGTGGATAGATCCGTTGTAGCCTCTTTTTCTTTCTTATAAACAGCGAATTTAACAGAAAGAGAGGTAGCAACAGAGCTCTCAGCGACAGTAGGTACCATAGTGGAGTATAATTAACCTATTTCGTCCCCTTTGTTAAAAGTACACTCCAACAATTCAGCACAAATTTCTTACGCATATAAATTTTTAACTCCAAATTACAATTTAAAATATTATTTATGTAAATTTGATTAATCAAATGCATCTGATTACGCCGTCTGACAGGAGAGTTATGCCAGACCTAGTTGTATCATATGGAATCATTAACAACCTAATTGACAGCCCCGCCATCCTCGCCACTATTAAATTAAATGTACCGATGAGGAACACAAGAAGACAAACTGTATCATTTTTCTGCAACACTTACACAACCAACTATCAGTCTCATTCATTAACCAATAGGATGCATGATCTGGGCAACATGTTTGGGGGTGCTGTTGATGTATTTACTGACTCCATTTATACAGTAAAGAGTCATCTATACCAGCCCTTTGATGAATCCCACAGTATGTAGTATTGTAGTGTGGGTGATGTAGCGTTAATGATTTGTTTTATAATATTGTTCTGGTTTTCTATTTTATGTCACTGTTAAACGGTCGAAAAAGATTGTTCATTAATTTATGGTTTAGAATCTCTGTGTACTTGTAATTTTCGATCTCTTTATATTATGTTCTAAAATCCATGTAAAAGCCCAGATGGGCCTATAATCATATGAATAAAATAAGTACAGGTCAGTTTAACCGTTATAAAGGGTCCGCCAAATAACTTTTTTTTTTGAAAATGCTATAAAAAAAAACTACTGAATATTTTCTCAAATTTCTTTTTTTATTTATAAGTACAATCCTTCCGGTTAATAATGGAAAATAATTTCATTCAAACGGCTGCCTCGGCTGGCCATGCAGTAGCCTACACGATCGGTCCAATTTTTAAGCACATTATCGATTGTGTGCAGCTGTATTTCACCAATGGCTTCACGAATATTGTCCTTTAAAGCGTCAATTGTCTCTGGCTTGTCGGCGTAACATTTATCTTTGAGGGCACCCCACAAATAATAGTCCAACGGTGTCAAATCGCAGCTCCGAGGTGGCCAAACGACATCAGCTCTGCGGCTGATAATGCGATCTTCAAAAACAGGGCGCAAAACATCGAGTGTAGCTTCGGCTGTGTGGCACGTAGCGCCGTCCTGTTGAAACCAAATGTTGCCAATATCCTCCTCTTCAATTTTTGTGAACAAAAATTCGTTCAACATGGCCCGATAACGATCGCCATTGACTGTAACGGCCACTCCTTGCTCATTTTCAAAGAAAAATGGCCCAATTATGCCTCTGGACCAAAATCCGCACCAAACAGTGACTCGTTTTGGGTGTACCGGCTTTTCAATGTATGCGTGCGGGTTTTCTGTGCCCCAAATACGACAATTTTGCTTGTTTACATACCCGCCAAGATCAAAATGAGCTTCATCCGAAAAGATGATTTTTTTTGGCAAAATCGGCATCTTCTGTAAGTCGATCGCAGGCCCACTCAGCGAAGCGAAAACGCATTGGATGGTCAGTTGGCTTCAACTCCTGAACCAATTGGACTTTGTATGGCGTCATACCAAGGTCTTTATGCAAAATTCGTCTCAATGATGTCTCCGAAATGTTCAATTGTTGAGAACGACGGTGAATTGATGTTGATGGCGCTTCACGCACACTTTCTGCCACAGCATCGATATTCTCGGGTGTACGCACTGTTTTTGGCTTTTCACGCTTTGGTTTATCGATGAGGATGCCAGTTTCTTTCACTTTTTTCACAAGATAACGAACATACGGAGCTGACGGTGCTTCTCTTCTTCCAAAAACCGTACGCAATTTTCGCACACATTCTGCAACATTACCATGATTTTCAAAGTAATGTCGCAATATTTCCCAGCGTTGTTCAAGCGTAATGTCGCAATATTTCCCAGCGTTGTTCAAGCGTATACACAACCATAGTCGCTCAGCGGAAGGATAAAACTAATTATCTGTCAAATCAGACATGAGCTAAGTGTTACCATTCACGAAATAAGCACTAGTTGAAAAAAAAAACTTTAGATGGCGGACCCTATACATCCGTTCGTTATAATTTATAATTCGTAAAGCTCGGTTCTTTCTCTAGTTCACGGTCAGGTGTCGGTCGTATAGTACAATACGCGCCAGCTGACGGGAAGTATTATTGATACAAACGAGAGTAATGGTCTCTGGTCCTACGTTGGGAAGCTAGTGGGCTATTACCATCGTCAACCGATAAAGAGTATCGTCATTACGCAGTTAAAAAAGACTCGTCATGTTTGCGCAGATGCCGCACCCGGTTGTAGGTTCAAACTGTCAACGTGTAAACACGGCTTTACGGTCAGATGATCACGCAATTCTTTTCAAATATTTCTGCTTATTTGATTTTCAAATTATAGAAAAGCACTTAAGCATTATTTAGACAGTGCCTTTTAATGCATTGCAGGTGTTTTTTATGTTAAAAAAAAACAACAATGATGAAATAAATAAAATACGAGATTTTGGACAAAATAAACAATCGACTTTACTTATAATTACTGCAAATCGATGGCGCAGTGTTGATCACAGATATTGTAACTCCATGAACACTTGTTATCATACCAGTACATCTGTATTTCAATGTTTGAAAACCTTGGAAAATTTGATTTACATTGAAAAAATGTTATTTATAGTATTTCTATTTTTGCAACTGTTAATACATGGTGGAATTCCATCATAATGATTAAATAAAAGACACTCTTTAATTCTATTCCACTTTTATTTTTGACCGTGATCGGTTTCATCCTGTGATTGTTATCTTTAGACTGGTACAATTGATTATTACACTATGGTTTATATACAATTTTGGGTAACAATCAGGGGTAACGAACCGTGGTTTTACTTAGATTATATTTTTCAGTATTGTTATAGCGTGATTTTATAAAACTTATAAGACTTATATGTATATATATCAAAACTATAAGTGTAACAGAGTTAAAAAGTGTATTTAATTTAATAATTGATATTTGTAGTATTTAAGGATGCTATATTTTAATACATAAAAATATTTATTTCTAATTTTGATACCGTCAATTCATGGTGGAATTTAATTTTAATGTGAATTTTTTTTATTAAAAAAAACTTTTGTTACTTTCTTCCACTTGTTCATTTCAGATCGGACCGGTTTCACGTTGTGCCGTGCATCTTCAGACTGGTGCAATTTAAACTAAATCTATGGTATACATAGTATTTATGTCAGGAGTGAACCTCGTTTTTTTCTTTCTGCAATATGTGCAATATTAGTAAATGAAGCTCACTCTTGACATAAATGCTGTATATATATATACCAGATTTAGTTGCCAGTTATCAGGTGGATCTGGTCCGGCCTGAAATAAACAAGTATAAGGAAAGTTACGAGGTTTTTTTTAAATTTAAAAAATCATATATGGTTAAGTAGAATCTAATTAATATTGGAGTCACAATAGTAAAGAAATGGAGACACTACGTCTGTGCCATCGAAATGTTCATATTCTTAATAAATATTACAGCAGATGAATTAAAAATTACTTTGTATTAATCACTTTATTAATATACACATATCAACATGTTTCGAAAGCGATGCTTTCTTCATCAGGAATATATAGAATACTAAAAAATAATAATGTCAACTATGGATAAATGATAAACAATGAACACAATAAAGTTAAAAAAGACATATTATGAACAAAAATAGATTTAAGTAAGTAAGGTTTTATTTGCGCACGTTCCAGAGTGGAAGATACTCTCAGTATCGCCCTGGTTAAAGACCACCATTCAGAATTGAAACGTTGTTTGAAATGGTCTTTAGCCGTATTTGGTGACCAGATCTGAATAGCCAGGTATTTTCCCCACCTTCCTCTTCCCCTTCTTCCTCCCCTCCCCAATACCTTCAGCCTCACAACATTCCCCAATTGGGGATGCCCTCACTGGCTCCAGACGGTTGGGAGCAGTTGGGACTCTCGTGCGGTATTTATATAAAAAAGTGGTATTTTTGTTTACGTAATACAAAGTAATTTAGAATTCATTTTTTAATAATGTCGCCACTAAGTGAATACCAATCTTTTGAATAAATTATTAATATTACAGAATTTTTAAATATTTTATTTTTATAGAGATGAAACATTCTGACAAACAGTGCAACAAAAACAAAACCAAAAAGTGATAAAAGTTCGTGAAACAAAAAAAAAACAAAAAAAAAATCTGAAAAACATACAATGCTTCAATCAACGCCAGAAAAACATCGATAAACCCAATATACTTTGACGATTCAAAAGCCTTATTAAAAGTGCTTCAAGATGACAATGCTCGCAGTGAAGAACTTCTTCCTCCCCTCCGAGAAGAGGTCCGAGACGCCCCGCTTCAGCAGGATGCCCGAGGCCTTCATGAGGTCCGTCAGGCGGAGGTCGCTGCGGGCCAAGAGGACCAAGAGCCTGGTGCTGGTGCAGGAGAAACGGAAGTCCGGTGAGTTGGTCGGGTACCGTATTGTTCGCGAGTTCATTGTCTTTGTTTATTGTTTGACTTTGATTCATATAAAGTTCGAGTCACTCATTGTATGGTAAGAGAGATTGTGAATATGTTGTTTTTATGAATCTCGTTAATATTTTGATTCTGGAGAAGAAACGTGTTCATTGTGTTGGTTATAAACACATTTTTTCTATATTTTGCCTGGAGTATGTTAGTTTTTCAGAAAATGCATTTGTTTGTTGACTTCATGACGTAAAATATGCCGAAACGTCATTATTTTGATATATGCATTACACAGGCTAAACTTTTATTCATCATTATTATTTACTTTCTCATACTTAACTCAATTTATAAAAAAAACTGATGAAGGTGGGTACTTCTAGCGTAAACTCCCAGATATTTACCAAAGTTTATGTAGATAGGAACAATACTTACTAAAAAATATGTTCATTTCCAGTGACAAACTATGAAATAATTCGCTGAATTTGTATTTCCAATAATTTTTTGATCACATTATCGCTTACCGATTTTGCTCATACACAAGCTTCATCGGGACATTATAGTACCTACTGATACATCGTACGAAGTTTATGTTGTATCAATAAGTTCGTGTAAATTAAAAGGTAAATGAATATTATTTTATTAATATTTCATTCACAATTGTTTTTTTCTAAATCCAATAATATTTTCATATCATCACAGCTGAATCTATGCAGCAACGGATGACTGAATAATATATTGCTCTCGCGTCTGGATTAAAGCGAGCGGAGCCATAAATCAGGACTTCCCATTGAATTAATTCAGTGCTAATTGTATTTCATCTCCAATACGCTCCGGCGACCTACACCACTAATGCAATGAAAGGCACATATAAAAAACTACAATTCTCATACTATAATAGGGGAGTAATAAGCTTACTCTTTTTAGAGTCATTTTCACTTGGCTTTTTAGAATACCAATTAAAATTCTAAAAATAGTAGGTACGCTTAAAAGTAATCTCAAATTTAAGCAGTGGCATTTGAGTAGTCTACTCGGTGTCAGTCTAGTAGCATACTCTTCTCTTAAAACTCGGGTAAACTGTAAGCATAGGGGTTTTTCAATTATGGAAAAAGCAGTACGGAGATTCCTGCCACAGAGGAGACTAAATTGCTGGTCAATTCGTATATTGTGACATGTCTAGATGATTGTAACGGAATATATGCGATTCTTCCTAAATAATAAATTAAAGAATTGCAATCCGTTTTCAACGCTGCGGCAAAAGTTATCATCGGCATACTCGTATCTAAATATTCTCATATTTCAGAGCATCTCTTAAATCTCCACTGGCTCAAATGTAATGAAAGAATCGAGTTAGATGGTATTTAAATCACTTGGTTCCGGCTTATTTATCGGAACTGTGTATTCCCGAAAATGCCAATTTACGACAGTCAACCTTCAGGTCAGCGGCGTCATCAGCTATCGGAAGGTCGCACTCCTGATACTAAGTTCGGTGAGCGTGCTTTCGGAGTGTCAGGACCGATAGCCCGGAATAAACTGCCTCATGATTTATGAATGATCAAAGATTCGACAGGATTCAGATCTAAACATAAAACTCATCTTTTCAGATGACCATATCAAATAGTTGGAAGAAATCCACACACACATTACTTAGCTAGGCTAGCCGGTTAGTAAGTATTTACCTAAAGTCACGTACAGAATAAATATATTATATCATGCACTAGTGTGCAAATGCGTCGAACTACTGCTATGCAAAAAGTCAGAAACTTTTCACTGTCTGCAATGTTGTGAATAACCATTAATAATTTCGTATTTAAACATAAGTACATTTCTTAAGATTTTTAATATAATATTTTCTATTTCTATTTTCGCAACTTCTTGTCTTTTATTAAATCACCTTTTAATACAATTTTATAAAAATTCTTCAGTCCTAAAATTGAACAGAAAAAAATAACTGTAAAAATCTTATCATCTTTGAGCATAAATTTTCTAATAAAACAATGTTTATCTGAACTAGTGGTGGGCGAAGCTGCTCGGTTTAGTGAACCGGATCACTAAATCAGCTCTCTCTAAAGACAACCCACATGAAAACTGGACGAAAAAAGTATCGTGTAAGAGCGTCTTAAGGACGTCTTTAGGAGGGCCGATGGAGCGATGGCGAGGGCATGGTGCGGGGGGACGCGAACCGTCGTTCAATCGAGCCGGATCACCGAACCGGTACACTACAAAGAGCTAATTTAGTGATCCGGCTCACTAAACCGAGCCGCTTCGCCCACCACTAATCTGAATCGACCTGCCAGGCAAGTATGTTTTCTGTTTGTACATAATTAGATAGAGATAAGGAAGTAATATTTATACAGCGCCCCTGAGGTAATTTTTCCAAAAAACGGCGCTATACAAATAATCTAATTATTTTAAGTATTATATTTTTAAGGAAAGTTGTGATAATTTCTTTGGTGACTTTATTACAAGCTTTTTTCCAATTTATTTTTATTTGATATGTAATAATGAAGCTTTGCTGCGTATATGTTTTATATATGCCTCTTTTTTGGCCCCAGCTTAGCCTTAGAGCCAACTTGTTTCCGATGCATCCGCGCTTTTGCTAATCATGTTTAAAAATATGTGTATTTATTTTTTCAATAGTGCCTTTTTATTTTAGGTGAGAACGAGAGTGTAAAAATATATCAGTTTCCGAACAGGAGAGCTGTGACTTCACGCGAAAGGACGGATTGTTTTATCGCCGTACCTACATCTTTATTATTCCTAATCTGATGAATGGTCCCCTTCGGGATTAGCGCTTCGACATTTCAGCGGTTAATTCCGCGAGTTATTATTATTGAGGGACGACCGGCGACACAGCCAGTAACGAAGCCTCCACCCTTCCGCTTCCGTCCGCCATTGTTGAGCTATGGTCGTCATCGGCATATAAAAAAATATACCAATAAAGCTCTCCCGCGGCTTTGAGCTCTTATCGGGAGGTTTTATGTGCCAACTATAAACTCCGGATTAATCCGACACCCAAAAAACACCCCCCGCTTGCAGATTTAAAAAAACAACACCGAAAAAGGGTAGTTTAAATTGTCGCCACTCTCAGTATTACTACATTTCTTTTGACGAGATGGCAAAAATAACTGGTTTGTATTATAGTGCGAAAATTCAAAAGTTCTTTTTATCGATTCTGAATATTTTTTTAACGATGCTGTGGCGCTTTTAATCCGTTTGTTGAAATTACCATCGCGTTTCACGAATTATTATTGTCTACCATAGCAAAATATAACGACGTTTGAAACGTACTTTCGTTATTCTTTCAGTAGTATAATGACGAAAAAAACGTGTTTGTTTATTTTAGCTTTCAGAATGAATGTGATAAATTTCTAATTGTAAACCCTCTTTGAATATAAAAAAAAACCCTTGTTAAAATAATCTTTATTTTTTAATCGGTGTTATTTATTAATAATAATAATTGGATGATTTCTATAATTATATATTGTTTTTGCGAAAAGTCATCGCAAGGGCTCTGTGCAAATATTAGGGTTTATTTTATTAGTACGAACATGTACAGAAACATACTTACCTGGCAGGTCACTCCAGATTAACACGTTATACTATAAAGTCTTAGCTTGGGAAGATATGATTTTGCACGCACAGGATACAATATTAGAAAATACTTAACGTTGCGTGATACTGCAATTAGTATTTCATTCTTCTTTGTTATTGATATATATACACATTGAAGAAAATAATATTAACTATTAATTTAATTCAAGATTTGTGAATATTATTTTCCATTTTTAATTGTGATATGATATCGATGAAGATGACATAAATTGAACTGGTCTCATTAGCTAAGTCGGTTGAGCGTTGCCCCGGATAGACAGAGGACCTGGGTTCGAGTCCCAGATGCGACTGAAATCTTTTTATTTTCTGTCCTTTTTTCGTTTTCGTCTTTCATTTAGGATATGTTAATATTATTTTCTTCAATGATTAAATATTACAATGAGGTTTTTAAATCTCAATAAAAATAATTAATAATTCAAAATACTATATTAATACAGTATTTTGAATTACTGTATTATATTGTATTAATATAGTACGTAATACACGCCTACTACTCGTTTCTACCCGGTTTCGCCTATTTCTACACACTTTTTCTTATTGAAAGATACGTAACGATGGCGTATTGACTTATTTTTTGTTAAACTGTTTATTTGATATATAAATTAAAAAGTTTAACATATATAAAAATAAAGGCTCCATGGTTTATGATAGAGATGCTGTCTATGCCAAGAGTCGCCAGAGTTCACTATTATTTGAGAGGTTTAATACTTCATATAATTAGACGTATGTGTTATGAAAACGTTGGCGATGTTTTGGGGTACAGAGCTCAGGGCGGATGTGAAGAGTTTAAAATGTTGATTTTTTGGCAAAAGTTAATCCTCGTAAATGTGTCTAATTGGTAACTTTTTGGAAATTCCCTTACAAGTCAACTACCGGGAAGTATTGGGTTAATCCGTTGTCCCTTCAATGTTGATCGGACGCTTGTAGATTTCAATTGCCTGTGTAATTAGGTCAGCTTTATAGGTTTGGGCCCTTCCAGTACTTTAGGTGCAAATTTAGGGAAATCCAGCATTTAGGAAATCCTCAGAAGGGTGGATGAATGCAAAGGTTATGGGTTGCAGGTAGTTAGCTAATTTAACTTTACCGAACTTATTTCCTGGTTCATTAATTCTTAAATTTAAAATTTAATAATTGACTAAATTTTAAGATTTTCAAATCGACTAGCATAGCTCTTAATTATTTTTATTCCGCTAACTAACTTATCACCCCAATTTCTCTCAGAGGTGGGCAGAAAGATTATCTTTCTTGGCACACACTTCTTCCTTCATTCGAATTCTCTTCTGTTTTATCGACATGACAAGACTTTTTTTATTTATTTATTTGACAACTCACAAGAGCGCCCCTGTATGTACAGAGCACGTATAGGGTAACTATATCACTACCCGGTTGGTTAACGTTGTGAGGCGGGTTAAGGAAGGGATTTGTTAATGCGGGCTTTGAAGAGGCCCGGATTAAATGTTGGAGGAAAAACAGATGCCGGTAGCTCGTTCCAAATACGAGCCGATTTACACAAAAACGAGTCGGTGAAACGACCCGTTCTCATGAAACCGACTTCAACCGTTAACGGATGTTCCGCTCGTGTCCGTCGAGTTTCACGCGCGTGCACACCGGCGCGGAGGAGATCACCGGAGCAAACTACAGATCCTTCGAGCAGGCTCCATTGAAATATCTGTAGAACAGACTCAGCATACCTATATTGCGTCTGTGCATTAGAGATGGCAGTCGGTCTGTTGACAACGGGTTGTCAATCAGACGAACCACCCTCCTTTGATCGCATCCTGTTTTTTCTGGCGTGTCTTGAGTTCTTTTTTCATTCACTTGCGCGAAATATTTTCTCCTGACACTCTTTTCTCCTTCCAACCACTCTATACGTCAAAAACTATCTAAGTGTCCCTCATTTAAGCTTGCATCCATTTTGGATCATGTAAAAAAACATCAACTAATTTCAGTGATAAATAAAATCTCACCAAACACGCCTCCCACTAAAGCACGACCCACACTCCAAAAAAGCTCATCTCTCCTGGAAGCAAAGTGCGTTGCACATTAAAACGGTCCTAAGCGTAGTCATGCTTTTCGAGCGCCAGCTAAAGGGCCGCCCGCGCTTGACATCGCCGGCCTCGCTATTAAATCCCAAAGGTCAGGGCGCATTCGACCCAGCCGCGTTAATGGCTCACCGGAGCGCCTAACCGAGACGCTGCACGCTGGGAACTGGGAACCTTAACTTTATAGATCACCTCTTTTAGTGTTTGATTATTTTTTATACTTAACCCGATTTTGGGATTGTTGTTGACATTTCCTTAATTTAAGTTCACTTGTCGAGTCTTTCCTGAAGACTGGCCACTCGGCGTGCCTCAGGAGAGGTAAATATTCCTTCTGCTTTGTTGTAGTGTAGTTCACTCGTGTTTTCTTACATGTAGCTTGTTTACGCTCCATGCCGAGACTTTGAAACCAGTTTTACCAAATTTATCATCGTAAGATTAACCGCCTAATAAAATTGGGCAACCATCGATCTGAATAATTTCCTTCTACAACGTGCTTCAACCTCTACATTTGCATGATTATCTGCTTCTTGACATAATCCTTCCACTTTCTACCCTTCCATCTATCGGATGCTCTTCTTACTTCTCTTCAAGACCCAGGTTCATTCCTTCCGACCCCAAAGAAACTCCGCACGGCCGCGGTAGCCCAAATATTACACAGGCAATATAAATATATAAATCCGAATTAATTAATTTACTAAGTCTTTAAATTTAGCCAAAACTACACTTAATTTTTGATTAAATTTTTATGCTTAGCCGATCACAATTCGTGCGCGTATATTATAATTATTCTCTATATCATCATGTTTCTAGTCTTTTCTCTGTCTTCTCTCCACACACTTTACATTCAGGAAAGCTTGAGGTTTTTATGCATAGCCGATCACAATTCGTGCGCGTATATTATAATTATTCTCTATATCATAATGTTTCTAGTCTTTTCTGTGTCTTCTCTCCACACACTTTACATTCAGGAAAGCTTGAGGTTTTTATGCATAGCCGATCACAATTCGTGCGCGTATATTATAATTATTCTCTATATCATAATGTTTCTAGTCTTTTCTGTGTCTTCTCTCCACACACTTTACATTCAGGACAGCTTGAGGTTTTTATGCATAGCCGATCACAATTCGTGCGCGTATATTATAATTATTTCTCATATCATAATAAGTTTCTAGTCTTTCTGTGTCTTCTCCACACACTTTACATTCAGAAAGCTTGAGGTTTTTATGCATAGCCGATCACACCAGCGCGTATATTATAATTATTCTCTATCATAATGTTTCTAGTCTTTTCTGTGTCTTCTCTCCACACTTTACATTCAGAAAGCTTGAGGTTTTTATGCATAGCCGATCACAATTCGTGCGCGTATATTATAATTATTCTCTATATCATAATGTTTCTAGTCTTTTCTGTGTCTTCTCTCCACACACTTTACATTCAGGAAAGCTTGAGGTTTTTATGCATAGCCGATCACAATTCGTGCGCGTATATTATAATTATTCTCTATATCATAATGTTTCTAGTCTTTTCTGTGTCTTCTCTCCACACACTTTACATTCAGGAAAGCTTGTGGTTTTTATGCACTTATAAAAAAAACATGTAACTTTTTAATGTAATCTCTATTCAGATGTATAGTTGAAAAAGTAATTATATTATATTCCCTCGATGGAAAAAAAATCGCAAAGTTTGCTCCGAAAAATTTAAATAACGCGCGTGATTCTGTTACATGTTATAGGTATAAAAAAAAATCACAGCGTTTCTTTAACTGCTACTTTTGTCAGTAGTCTTAAGATTTTTGCTCTATTCTATATATGTCGTGACTTTTTAAACATTTTAAAAATATCGCTTACGCCTCAAACGTTTTTTTTTCATATTAGCGCACTCCCTTTCTCTTCCATTATAACCATTCTCCTTTTCAAAGAATGTTCAGTTTTCGCTCGGAGGATATCAATTGCTGAGTCTTGAGAAGCCTTCTTATTTCAGACAAAATTAAGATATTCCATGGACATCGGTAATTGATACTCTTACTACGTAAATTTAATATATATTATCTACCTTATAATTTGTAATTACGAACCGTGTATCTTAATAAATATCTTATTTCTAACTTTGAAACTGTCAATTCATGATGGAATTCCATTTTAATATATACTCGTATATATATATATATATATATATATATATATATATATATATATATATATAATCACCTCTTCCCGTAGTATGTTGATCTAGTAAGATTTACATGACCTTTGTTGATCTACCTTTAACACCGTTTATCTTGGCTCCGGTGGGATACATCTGCACGAGTTGGCAACAGTGCCTTTATCATTACCAAGGTTGTCAGTTTGCAACTGACCCCAGTCGGTATGTTCGTCATCAAAATATAACAAATTTGCTCCAGTTTAACGGTTATTTTTTATTCATTTACTCTCCTTTCGTTGCTCCGATTGATGTATTCGCAGTTTCTAGATACAAGTTGATCTAAAATGAATGTGTATTCAGATTCCAGATACAAGTTGATCATATATGTTTTATTAATTTATTCTCCTTTCGTTGCTCCGTTTGATGTATTCTCAGTTTCCAGATACAAGTTGATCTAGAAATTAATATGTATGTAGGTACCTACAACGAAGATTGTTAACATGGGCTGAGGCGTGCGGGGAGAGAGGGGGGGGGAGTTCGTCAGACGGAAAGAGAACGCTAACCTACGAATTCTCTGTCTCACAGTCCAGCCGCCAGCGTTGTTCACCGCTGAGCCCTGCTTTTCGGCGGTAGGACATGTTGATTTTTAAATATCACCTCTAGCGCGCTGACAAAATACAATTAATTTGAGAACAATTTCTCTTACTCAAAATGATAAGGTGGTATTATTGTGCATAATTTATTCTGTTAAAAATATGTGGTTATTGTTTTTAACAATCGTATAAGTTACAAAGGAATAAAAATATTCCGTTCAAAGATGAAAAATTAACTTTATCAACGGAATAATAATATGAACCTTTCTAATCATGATCAATGAGCTAGGTTAGAAATAATATAGATTTAGTTAAACTGTGTTTTATCGGCGATATCAAAAAATATTTTTGCGCGAAATCTTCTAATGAGCGAGTAATTGTGCTATTTTCTCATATATTAAAAAAATATTTTATGGTTTAACCCAAGATAATACTAAAAAATATAATTATGTAGTTATAAGAAAAATGTGTTTCCTACTTAAAACAATCCCATGACCTTTTTTGTACTATTATATTGCATCAAAAGCATTCGCTTGTAAATGGAGAGGAATTTACACTTCTTGGTATATAAATACCAAATTTAGATGAGAATTATATAAAAAACTTTTTAATTATCTTACGCTGTGAACTTTTAGTTGTGTTAATTTATATTAATTCTAATTATTAATTGTTTTAAATAATAAAACATTTAATTTCTAATACCGTCCCCTTTATAGAATATTAAAAAATAGAATATTAACAATTTACAACCACCTTACTTTAGAGACAAACTATATTACAATAAAAAACTTCCACACATACCATACAAGAAAGAAAGAAGATATTAGACAAAAAAAAAAACAAATCCCAAACACAAAATTGTTTACAGTTACAGTACCTATATATATATATAGTAGCTTTGTATATAGTAGCTTAGTAAATAGTGAATTTAAAAAAATGTAGGTACCTAAATTAAGAATATTGAGAGTAGGATATAAAAATTATGTATGCATTCAGTATTGGAAATAAGCAATATGTAAAAATATATAAGTTTATATTAGACCGCATGAAGTGGAACTATTTTAAGTTTAATAAATAAATGTACAGAGATTTCATTGTCTGTTAGATCAGCTAATTTGAATTTCTTCAAGATAATCTTACAATCGACGACTTGAGCATACGTTCAATATGATATCTCTTTCTTGATGTTTCTCACTGATGATAACGAAAGAGATGTAACATAAAACGTATATATTTACTGTTCTTTCGTTAGTGAAGTTGAAATGAATGTTTACGGTTTTTTTTTTCTCTGTCTAACACATTGACAAGTTATTTGAAAGAAGAGTGACATTATCTGGATTCTCTATCTCGCTCGTTACAAGTTGTGGATTGTAGGATTCCCCTAATAATACAAAACAACGCTTTTCAAAAATGCCCAGGTATGTGATAAACGTATGTGAGAATTCAGTAGTTTTGTCGAACTTTATGAGTTTTTTTTTTAATATTTGCATAAATCAACAAAATAACATGATCGTTTTTCACATTTTTATGCGTTCCTAGAGATTTTCGGTGAGTTTTCTAGCGAGTTTTGATTTTTAGACCTGTCGAGACTATTGCTTTTTCTTCATCGAGAAATGGATGACAATGGTATTAAATATTGTGCAGATTATAATCGATTGTGCGTTCTTCAATTCGCGGCAATAAGATGAATACTCTAAATGAGCATACAGGTGATATTTACTTCTATATTGGAAGCTAAATGGAATTGGAATAAGCCGGTTTTTAAAGTTTCACCATATTTTGACATGAATCATTTACGTGAACAATCATGTAAACGATTTATATTTAAAGCTCCCAAAAAGAGTTTTTCTCCATGAAATGGCAATCAAGGTTAATTTTTGCAATTATAGTAGTGGAATGTTGCCCTCAATTGAGCTAGATTATAAATTTTATATTTTTTGATCATGTTCATAAAACTATCAAATAAGCTGTCATCAACGACATCAAACATATCTAAATGAAATAAATAATGTTCTAATGAATGACCTAATAATAATTATAGTATTTTCTCTTGCATTCTTTTAGAGAGCCCTTGAGGTGATTTTTCACAAAAGCGGCGCTATACAAATCATCCAATTATTATTATTACTATTATTTTCTTATACCCCAGAGATAATACTAAAAATTATAATTACGTAGGCATATGTAAGTTATGTTTCTTAAACTAACTTAATATATACGACTGTGTTAAAAAAATTGAAGATCTGGAAATATTGAAAGGCTGATTAAAGCGTACACTTAGATGGTTTGGGTATGTAGAGTGGATGAAAGAAAAAGGTATTGAAAGTATAATATATGACGTGAAATTAAATGATAGAAGTAGTTGAGGATGCCCAAGTCATGGCACGTGAATAAAGCAAGAAGTGTGTGCTAAGATCGAGTTATTCGGCGGTTCGTCCTTTCTGCCCACCCCTTTGGGGACACGGTGTGATTGCTAGTTAGATAAACTTAAAACAATCTTATTAGTATGTACTTTAAAAAAATCTTTTATTTAAATTATGTTGTTTTTAGGCTATTATCAACTTGTAATTCTAATCATTGCGATTATTCCTGCATTAGAGTTTCCCTTTTTTTAATATTTAATACATTTCTGTAGCCCTACAATCAAAATTGTGTACAAGATAAAATTTTTTTTTGCTAAAGTTAGTTAAACGATACTTAACAAACTTATATTCACGTGAGAAGCACACAAGGGTCCGCACAACTGCTCCTAACCTTCTGGAGCAAGCGAGACTGTGTCATGCCAAATTGGGGTATGTTGTGAGGCTGATGGCAGAAGGGATGAGAAGGAGATGGGTTAGAGGAAGGTGGGGAAGTACCTGGCTATTCAAATCTGGTCACAAAATACGGCATAAGCCATTTCAAGCAATTTTTATACAAAAATCATATGTCTTAGAGTGCTCAAACAATAAATTTATAATCAATGATTTTTAACAAAAATTACAATTAATTACTATAAATAGCTAAAATCAGCAATTTCCGCCAACAGACAACTAGGTGAGCGGTTAAGTCGGTCGCCAAAATTATTGTTTAGTTACGGTGGTTACAGTTCAAATCCAACTTGTGCCGATTTTATTAATGTTTTCTTTTTAAATATTTTTCCACAGTTTTAATTATATTATAAAATTTAGTAAAACGGTTTATCGCCAACACTGTTTAATAATAATATTTTTAAATACATTTTTTTTAAACGTATTTTTCCCGGTTTTATTTTTATTATAAATTTTAGTAAAACCGTTTCGTCGTTTGAACATTAAATAATGAAAACAAATAACAGCGCACCTAACTAACTTTTATTCTTGTGAGCACCGCTCAAGCAAGTAAGATTATTGTACCCCAAAATTGGGTATTTTGTGAGGCTGATGGTAGAGGGAATGGAAAGAAGATGGGTAAAGGAATGTGAGGAAGTACCTGGCTATTCAGATCTAGTCACAAAACACAGTAAAATCCATTTAAGCAATTTTATTTGATTAGAGGCCATTAAAGGAATTGATTATTTGCCATTTTAGAGGCACTTAAACAATTATTTGTGGTCTAGCGGTGATTCAAAAAAAAAGTTTTGCCCCGTGTTCTTAACATACACTGAAATATAATATTAAAAAAAAATTATTTAAAATAAGCATTATGGTGGACATTACATTAAATTAAAACCGACCAATTTATGTTGGAACACAAAGTTGCCGTACATATGATGTAAAATATCGACCCGAAAAAACGTTTTTTTTAAACGTATTGTTTTTATAATTTTATTTACGTAATCATGTTTACATAGCAAATATAATAATTAAAAAAAAAAACAATAAACCCGCTAATAATTTTCAAAGTTGCCTCTAAAATTGTGAAAATTTGTTTTTTCTCATGGCATATTCTTCATAATTTAAAACAAAAATACATATAATACTTATCATCCGTAATAGATATTTACTAAAACTTTTTAATATTTCTATTTTTGAAACTGTTAATACATGGTGGAATTCCATTATAGTGTATTATAATAAAACAAATATAAAACTTTTTTCCACTTTAATTTTTATTTGACCGTAACCGGGTTTCAGCTCGTTAGGACCAGTGAAGATGGCCCTAACGAGCTGAAACCCGGTTACGGTCAAATAAAAATTAAAGTGGAAAAAGTTTTATATTTGTTTTATTATAATATACTAAAACTTTAATTTAAAAAAAAATATATCATTCAGTTTCGATGGGTATTTTGGCCTTAAATCCAAAATTAAGTTATGTATGAAACAGGCAGCGCAGCCGTTCCTCTTAAGACTTGGAAAAACCTCACCCCCCATAAACCAGGACACCCTTGTTAAGTCACCAAACGTAGCGAACCACTTGGGGTGACCTATGGTAGGGGGGTTGCTCTTCCATTCAATCCGGGATGGCGGTACCTACACCTGCCTCCCAAATTAAATCGCCCAGGTTGAAGGCAGTTGGGACTCTTGTGCGGTCTGAACTCTTATGCGGTATTCATATACAAAAATCATTTATCATTTCATACATAATCTACTGTTAACACCTGGACAAATCTCACCCCCCATGAACCCGTGAACCCCTGCTAATTCACCAAACTAATCTAACCACATGGTGAGACCTATGACAAAGGTGTGGTTATATATTAAATGGTTCCTGGGCAGCGGTACCTACACCTGCCTCCTAGATTGAATCTACCAGGTTGAAAGCAGTTGGGACTCTTGTGCAGTCGGGACTCTTGTGCAGTTGGGACTTTTGTGCGGAATTCTCATAGAAAAATCATATATCATTTCATACAAACTCTACTGTTAAGACGTGCAAAAACTTAAACCCCATGAACCCGGGCACCCCTGCTAATTCACCAAACGAATCTAACCACTTGGTGAGACCTATGACAGAGATGTGGTTATCTATTAAATGGTTCCCGGGCAGCGGTACCTACACCTGCCTCCTAGATCGAATCTACCAGTTTGAAAGCAGTTGGGACTCTTGTGCAGTTGGGACTTTTCTGCGGAATTCTCATAGAAAAATCATATATCATTTCATACAAACTCTACTGTTAAGACGTGCAAAAACCTTAAACCCCATGAACCCGGGCACCCCTGCTAATTCACCAAACGAATCTAACCACTTGGTGAGACCTATGACAGAGATGTGATTATCTATTAAATGGTTCCCTGGCAGCGGTACCTACACCTGCCTCCTAGATCGAATCTACCAGTTTGAAAGCAGTTGGGACTCTTGTGCAGTTGGGACTCTTATGCAGTTGGGACTTTTCTGCGGAATTCTCATAGAAAAATCATATATCATTTCATACAAACTCTACTGTTAAGACGTGCAAAAAGTTAACCCTCATGAACCCGGGTACCCCTGCTAATTCACCAAACGAATCTAACCACTTGGTGAGACCTATGACAGAGGTGTGGTTATCTATTAAATAGTTCCCGGGGCAGCAGTACCTACACCTGCCTCCTAGATCGAATCTACCAGTTTGAAAGCAGTTGGGACTCTTGTGTAGTTGGGACTCTTGTGCAGTTGGGACTTTTCTGCGGAATTCTCATAGAAAAATCATATATCATTTCATACAAACTCTACTGTTAAGACGTGCAAAAACTTAAACCCCATGAACCCGGGCACCTCTGCTAATTCACCAAACGAATCTTACCACTTGGAGAGACCTATGATAGAGATGTGGTTATCTATTAAATGGTTCCCGGGCAGCGGTACCTACACCTGCCTCCTAGATCGAATCTACCAGGTTGAAAGCAGTTGGGACTCTTGTGCAGTTCGGACTCTTGTGCAGTTGGGACTTTTCTGCGGAATTCTCATAGAAAAATCATATATCATTTCATACAAACTCTACTGTTAAGACGTGCAAAAACTTAAACCCCATGAACCCGGGCACCCCTGCTAATTCACCAAACGAATCTAACCACTTGGAGAGACCTATGATAGAGATGTGGTTATCTATTAAATGGTTCCCGGGCAGCGGTACCTACACCTGCCTCCTAGATCGAATCTACCAGGTTGAAAGCAGTTGGGACTCTTGTGCAGTTGGGACTCTTATGCAGTTGGGACTTTTGTGTGGAATTCTCATAGAAAAATCATATATCATTTCATACAAACTCTACTGTTAAGACTGCACAAACTTAACCCCCATGAATCAGGGCACCCCTGCTAAGTCACCAAACTTAGCGAACCAATTGGGGTGACCTATGGTAGAGGTCATGCTTATCCATTAAATCCCGGGGCGGCGGTACCTACACCCGCCTTTCAAATTGAATTTCCCAGGTTGAAAGCAGTTGGGACTCTTATACGGATGGGACTCTTGTCCGATTGGGACTCTTGTTCAGTATTCACATAGAAAATCATACATCATTTCATAAATACTCTACTGTTAAGACCTGAACAAACCTCACCTGCAAGAACCCGGGCACCCCTGCTAAGTCACTAAATGTAACGAACCACTTGAGGTGACCTATGGCAGAGGTGTTGGTTATCCATTAAATGGTTTCCGGGTGGCGGTGTCTACGCCTGCCTCCGAAATTGAATCTCTCAAGTTAGAAGCAGTTGGGACTCTTGTGCGTTATTCGCAAAAAAATCGTCAAGGTAGTGTTAATTCAACGAATCGTTCCGGGGCGGCGGTAGCTATACTCGTTAAGAACCAGTTGATAACAAAGCACTCCGATTGGTTCATTTAAATCGTATCAACAAATGAGCACAGTGAAGAACCACGTGCACGCCTTTGATAAACACAGCGCCCTGATTGGTTCATTCAAATCGGATCAACAAAGGGAAAAAGTGTAAAATGTATATGTGATGGAAAAATGGGCGTGGTTTACAGCAAAATCTATGTGACGAAAGTTGATCTCTTGGATCAACGTTTATATGCCAGATTTGGTATTGGATCAACAAATTAGGGTGGATCAACAAATTCCTCCGGATCAACAAATTCCTGGCGTACCGTCGCGCCTGATCAACATAGTACGAGAGGGGATCTCTATATATATATATATATATATATATATCGTATTATTTTATTTTTTTGTGTACAGTACCAGGGAAAATTTCTCCCTCTTCCTGTGTCCGACTGTGGTTAGAGGTGCGTAAATGTTTTTTAAATTTTTTTATTTAGTAATGTCACGAGCTTAAAAAAGAGATTTGATTTTTTTATCATTAAAAAAGTATAAGTTTCTAATTTTTTTTAGTAGTCTTAGTAGAAACATTTCAAACGATTTTTTCCAAGCAAGTGGCCTATTGTGCGTTTACTGATCTGAACACTTTCAAAACACTAACATTTTGTATTACCAAGTGAAGAGAAATGATATTTTCAAGCAAGATTATCATCGCGAGAAACGAAAGTTCTTTGTGACTTTAAAATGTTAAGATTTATTTATTACCTTACTGAGCGAGCCAACTCAGTTAATCAACCTTGGCAGATTCTTCCGATCCGAGAGGTTGGAAAGGAAATCCAACTTATTGTCTAAATATCTTTTCCAACAGTTGAAATCGTGTTATTCGGGTTATGGGGTTTGACATATTGTACATACTGTTTGAAGTTGCATAATAATAGTGTTCCGTGTACCTATGCTGAAAACGAAAAGTGATAGGTACCTACTATTATTATTATTTTTTTTTTTTTTATTTATTTACGGACCAATGTCCAATTATACAAAATACATAACACGAAATAAAATAAACAAGAGCTACAGAAAAGGAACAGTACATACATAATACAAGAATGAAGCAATGACAAAAATATACATTTGAGAGAACATTCAAGTCTAAGCCTGAACAAAGTTTTAGTAGAGTCCATGATTTTATACATTCTAAATGATAATCTTCGAGTTATAATTTCGAAAAGTCCTACAAAAATCATTCAGACTGGCACCGAAAATTTCAAAGCCCCGGCTTGAGTTAACAAATTTGAACATTCTGGACAGTTGAGAATGGTACCCATAATTAGTAGTGTTGCTTGAGGAAAACCAATTCATTGTTTCTGAGTCTACGGCGAGGAATGTTGAACTGGATGAGTTGCAAAAAAGAAGGTGAGTCAATAATACAATTAATAATGATAAAAGCACAATGTTAAACATTAAACATTGTTTTCTAAAATAAGCTAAACTCCCGACGTCGTTGATTCTTCTTGATAATGATGCTTATTAAAAATGCAGTCAATGTACTCGGCAAACTGGTTAATTTTAACGATTTTATAAAGAGTATTATTTTGTATTTCTGCATACGTAAATTTTATTTTTCTATTTTTATGAATCTGAATGTTTTTCCTTTCTTTAAAATTGTTCAACTAAGTCACACTGGAAATATATAGCACATGTTTTAGTCCAAATGAGATTATGAATTGCTTGGTACATTCTGCCTGTTACCCCCTTGGAATCGCCCCCCCCCCCGTTATCGAATTAGGTTTAATGCTAGCTTTTTTTCGCACTTTAATTGACTTTATATCACTTTTTATAAGTGTGCCGATTCATACGTGTGTTAAATTATCATGGAACCGCCTTAATACACCCTGTGTAAGTATATATATATATATACAGAAATATATAAAATAAACACCTTATATCAAATTTACAAAGAATTTTTCATCAATTATAGTAAAAGCAATAGATTAAAAACAAGCGGTTTAATAGCCACCCCAATGCTAAGAACGACCACAGCACAGCACCACTACTTGTATTTAAGTATAAGATGGTACAGTATTATTATCCAAAAACACATTGAAATATGAACAATTCAAAAAGCAAATTAACTCCCTAAACTTAGATAATGATATATTGTATAATCTAGCATATACATTACTATTTGGTTATGTTTTGATTATCGTTCTAAAACTGTTCTGTTGATTTACATTTGTAGTTATTTAATGTTGAATTGGTTTTATTATATTATCATTACGTGTGTAAATACTCCTCCCATAACCGCCAACTACTGGACCTCAACTTATGGAGAGTAGATCAATAGGAAGTTAAACAAATATGTAATATTTGTAATAAATAATTAAATAGTGATGAATCTGATTGGTACCTACCTATTTTAATTTATGTGTCGATCATAAATAATAACAACAGTGTGTGGAAGTAAATCTACTAGTACCTAACCTACGTAAAATAAAAAGAGTTTAGTATTTGTTTACCTGGCATGGGGGTGATGTACACTATCATGGATACCACAAGAGCCAGGCCCACAATGACGGCAATCCTCCGCAGAGCGGCCCTTTTGAAGTCGATCTTCTTGATTTCATTATTATTCTTTTCACAAACCTCACTCTCCGCACTTTTCATTTTAACGTTAATTTAAATCTTGAACTATTGTCTTTATTGTCCCACAGCACACAAACACTTTAAAATATATATATTTTACTTCATTTCATAATATTCATTAGGGATAGAATTAACTCGATTAAAACACGAGACGATCGCGCATTATCATAAGAATTTATTCCGTTTTAGAAGTAATGATATGCTATTATTTGAACTATGTAATACGTTCGTTTGGAAGGTTATTTCATTTGTCATAACAACGTGGTGTTAGTTGTTTGTATATAGTTACCACGAGTCGCACGACGAGGTGTCCCGACAACCTTCCGCAACGGCCAGCTGACAACTGGCAGCAACAACTTTATTGCCTACAATGCCCACAACTACGCGATATTCCGGATATTTGGCAGAATTCGCTGCAAACACGGCGATGGGACCGTCTCCGTCAGAGATCTTCAACTGCAAGGTGTTTGTTTGGTGAAAGGCGAAAGTGGCGTACCGCTGCCAGCTAACGTCTCCCTCTTTCTCATGGTTTCTTGACAATAAGGAACTCCAGTGAAAAATATAATGGCTTTAAAAATATGTATTCATATAGATCAACAAACGCCGATTCTGAATACATAACTTTTATTATATATAATTATAGGCAGAATTTATAAATCGTTATTTAAAAGTGAATTAAAAATCATCCCATCAAAACACCTTGTTATGTTGGTACCATTTCATTTGGAACATCTGATGTCACGTGCGCATTCTGTTTTTGGATTAGTATGGTAATTTTTATTTTTCAATTTCGTTTTGTTTTTTTTTAGTTTTGGCGAATTTTAAACATTATTTGGGTCATTATGCTCTATAATTGTTGTTCAATATAAAAAAATTATTATTAGTGAAATAAATTAGAGTAATCATGAGCAAATTAATTATCAGTACGGATATTATGATAATGTTAATGCTCGATACTATTATTATTCTTTTAGTTAAAGTTCCTAGAAAGGTACTTAATTCTATTACTTATATTTAGTTATGGTTTACCATGAATAGAATTGTTTTGACATTTGACATTCTAACCTCAAAACTGATCAAAACCAACCGGCCATAAATTTGGAGCGTTTTGACGGACTTTAAAAAAATGAAACTATGAAAACTGACGTTAGAAAAAAAATTTAAATATACTGGTATTTAAATTTGAACGTCATAATTGAAAAAAATTTTTTTTTTCAATTGGATACTTTTGAGAAGTCATTAAAATGAAAAAAAAAACTAGTATTAAAACTAAATTTAAGCTAACCCAGTTAACCAAGATTTTTTCATGACTATGTCACTTTTTAGAAGTGTGGGGATTTATCACTGTGCCGGATTGTTCGGTTACCGTTTCTCATAAAGGATGCATATAACTGAAAGAGAGTATACAATGGAGCTCTCAGTGGCAGGGCCATAATGCTTATAGGTCGATCTTAGGTAGGTTAGGTAGGTACCCAATGAAAACATTTCGTGTGTTTTGAAATAAAACGACCATATTTGTTTTTTAACCATTAAAGGAAAATGGAAAATAATTGCAAGGTTTCCTCAGCGGTGGTCAGAAATGATGGAGAAGGCAAGTCGGTAGAAGCAGAGCGAGGTAGGGCAGTTGAGGGAGCAGAAGTGTTGTCGGTTTGAGTGTTGCTGACTGACTTGTTTTTTTTTTAGTTTTAGTTTTTTTTTTTTTTTCTTTATATAATGGCAGACGAAGCTCCGGGCCAAAAAGGCCCCTTCCTCTTTCATCGTGAGTTTGAACTATGGTTGTTAGATTATAGATTTATTTTTTGTGAAGAAACAAAATCTATATTAACATGGCTGCAGTTAGGGGATATTTAAAACTTTACGTAAGATTTGTTTCGGTTTTTTATATGTTGTTTTAATATTTACATCGTACTGGGCGAGGCAGTTCATAGACGCGTTTTCATGGGTGGGAATACCCGAATAAAAAGATTCCGCGGGACGTAGGAAGTGGTCTTTAAGGAGGGGGATTTCCGAATCCCAGGGGAGCTGGGAAACCCTCATCCACTTGGGTGCTCCCAGGACTGTGCAAATAGCTTTATTTTGAAAAGTTTGTAGTCTTTTTTATTTGAGTTTTTGAAGCGTGGGCCCAGATTGGGCTTGCGTAGGTTAATTTTGGTCTTATCGTGGATTTGTATATTACAAGTTTATTTCTTGGAGATAATTTCTTATTTCTTTTGCATATCATGGGGTTAAAGGGCTGGAAGGGTTTTATTGGCTGAGTTTAGGGTTTCAGTGATATGTTTTTTCCAAGTTAATTTACTGTCAGGTGTAATTCCGAGGTATTTAATTTTTTTTCCAAGGGACGTTTTCTCCGAACAGGTGGAGCGGCGCTTTTGGAGGGATTTATACTAATTCGCAATTTTTTGAAACATGATTCTAGTTCTGAGGCGTGTTGCGGTTATTTTGCTTACCGAAGTCGACATGATTTCAGTGTCATCTGCAAATGTACCTATTTTTGTTTTTTTTTTTGTGCGAAGGTCAAGGTTACTGGGGGGAGGGGGGGGATATCGCTTAGGTTGATGTTGAAGAGAATAGAGCCTTGAGGGACACCGGCTCTTAGCAATCTCAAGGTCGAAAAAATTACATTTAATTTAATTTTAAATTTACAGTCTTTAATAAGTTCGACCACCCGCAGAAGTTGGTGGAGAGTGGAACGGTCCGATCTAAAGCCGTGTGGAAAATCAGGGATGAGTTTGAGTTCGTCAACTATTTTTTTGAGTCTGGTGAGGATAAGTTTTTCAAGTATTTTCCCTGCACTGGGAAGGAGGCTGATTGGTCTGTGATTTTGGGCCTGAAGGGGGTTTTTACCAGATTTGGGGATGAGAATAACGTCTGCGATTTTGTAGTCTTGTGGGAATAAACGGAGTCTTAGAGACGCTTTGCTAAAGGCTGTGAAAGCGCAAATGGCTTTGGTGGGGGAGGCATTTTAATATTTTATTTGAGATTGAGTCGGGACCGGGAGATTTTTTTGTTTTAAGTGATTTTATGATTTTAGTGATTTCCTGAGGGGTTGGGAAGGGGATTTTACCGTCGGTTGGGATTTCTGACAAAATAGATGAAACTTTTGAGTCTACGGTTGAAACGAATTGAGGGTCGTCGTAGGTTGTGGTTGGGGAGAATTGTTCTTCGAGGCTGTCTGCAAAAGTCTCGGTTTTGTCTCTGAAGGAGTATACTGTGCCTTTTGGGCCCGTGAGGGGACATATTCTGGTGGGGGGTTTTCTGAGGGATTTTGAAAGTTTCCAGAAGGCTGTTTTGTCGTCGTCGAGAGTATAGATAAAGTGCACGACTTGCTCGTCTCTGTACTTTTGGAGTTCTACTTTGACCTGAGTGCGAGGCGGTTCATGCGAATGCAATCGATCGGGTTTGAGAATCTTTGCCATTCTTTTCGGGCGAAGTTTTTTCTTTTTTTTAGTTCTTTCAGTTCTGCGGGCAAGTCTGGGCGGAGTGTATCATTCGCGACTTCGACGGTGGCCTTGCTGGCTGACTGACGAATGACTATTTTCCCCGTCTATTTATAGCCCAAACCAGGCGCTATTCCGAGAGGGCTGTTTAAATTCTCACGAAGCTAGTGACACCTTTCTGTGTCGATAGCGTCGCGAAAGTTTTATCTGACAACACATGTCTCCCTCGCATTGCGTTGCCTCGCTCTTTCGTTTTTTTTTGTTATTCTTAGCAGTGACGGGACACTCCCCGCCGCCTGCACAATATATTACAAGTTTGCACAAAACGTTTGGCTAGGGGCGTCCGGACCGCAATTCAAATATTTATTTTTCGCTCGGGCCGGCCCCGTACAAATGCCGACAATATATACGAAGACAAATATTATTCTTATAACTATCACCGTTCCAAACATCACGAAAGAAGCGAAGACGTCCGGCACACATCACATTCGCCTCATGGAATGAGATTCTGAATCTTGCCATAGGAATGGGTTCCTACAGCATTCAGTCTTCTTTCTTCCTTTCTCCTCCAGTTCCATGCTCTGCCATACCTAATCCAGGGTTGGTATCAGACTCTACAATGGGCTGCCATCCTCACTTATTGTGCAACTTTAAAAAATATTGACAAATTCAATATAAAATTTTTATTATTTTAATCGCCGCGGACTGGAGTTTAAGAGTCCTGGTCCATGACACTAAGTGGGTTATCTGGCAAACCTGATTTGTTACTAAATTGGCTAAATTACTTAGTTATGGGTTGTGTTTAGAATACAATTTTTTATTGTCTCGACTAAAAAAAAACTTCCCATCAAGAGACATCATAGGTAGGTATCGGAGTTCGAAACATGAATCATTTTTCACATTCTCCAAACACCGGTTTTGAATTTTTAACGGAACTTGCTATTTGCCTAGAAGCGGTAGAAGCACAGATATACAACTCGGCAGATGAATGATGAATAAATCATATGTCGGTAGGTGGTTAATATTCTATGGTGTATAATACTGTATTATATTCACCTGTATATACATAATAAGTCCGGCGTCTGAATCGTCAGAACATTTTTTGTTGTGTAAATAATACAAATATCTAAGCAGGCACCTAGTTATTCAATTAAATGTATTTTCAAGAAGGTTTTTTGGTACTTATAACTCTATATCACTTTTCCAATTCATACGTGGGTTCACTGGTGTTTGAATGAATAGACGTTCCATAATACAGCGCTCTTGAGGTGATTTTTCACAAAAACGGCGCTATACAAGTAATCCAATTATTATTATTATAGCCATATTTGCCTACCATTTCTACACCTGGAAACAACCACGTGACAACCTAAATTTGGCTTCACGCATTTCTCGAATACATGGTGCCATCATTTGTGTATTGACTGGCGGCGAGCGATCATTCGAAGGAACAAAACAATAAATATGGTTTCCTACGCATTCAAACATTATAAAAATAGAAGTGGTGAAGAGAATAATCAAAACTATCGCATTACATTCCACAGATAAGCGTTTTTAGTCTATTTTAATTATTCAATTACATAACATATTAATAGTTTTAGTCCATGTTTCTTTTACGTTATTTTGACTACGGTGAGCAAAATTAAAAACATTTTTAAGAAGGGTTAAACTAAATACTTCAACAAAATATTCGTATTTTGTAAACAAGTCTAACCCTTTTCTTATTTACTGTTTTACTTATTGGCTGTTTGGGTTAGTTTGGAATCTATTCCACAGCTACGGGAATAAAGGAGATTGCCATAAATTCCTCACAATAAGGAACTCCAGTCCAATTTTTTTTATCGATAATAACGTTCAAACTTATATATCAGTGTTTTACTTTTTTTTCTAAAGTTATTTTTCATAGTTAAAATAATTTTCAATGTTTCAACGGCGTCAAAACGCTCCAAATCTATGGCCGGTCGGTTTTTATCAGTTTTGATTAGAATGTCAAATGCCAAAACAAGAATGAGGCTCACCGTAAATAATTTTATATTCTATTCATGGTAAACTATAACTAAACATAAGTAAGAAAATTATGTACCTTTTTAGAAACTTTAACTCAAAGAATAATAATAGTATTGAGCATTAACATTATCATAATATCTGTATTGATAATTGGTTTGCTTATGAATATTCTCATTTCTTTCATTAATAATAGTTTTTTTTATATTGAATGACAATTATAGAGCTTAAAGTCACCCAAATTAAGTTTAAATTTCGCCATAACTAAAAAAAAAGCATATTCAAAAAACAAAACAAAAACGAAAATTAAAAATGTCCATACTAATTTGAAAACAGAATGCACACGTAACTTCAGATGTTACAAATTCAATTGTACCAATATGACGAGGTGTTTCGATGAGACGATTTTTTATTCACTTTTAAATAACGATTCTTAAATTCTACATAATAAAAGTTATATATTCAGAATGAGCGTTTGCTGATCTATATGAATATATATTTTTAACTGGAATTCCTTATTACAATAAAAAATAACTATTTACGTTGGCGGAAATGCAAAATAATGCATTTTTAAAGCTTGGTAAAGTATCAAGTTTTTTTCAGGTTTTGGGTTAGTTTTTTTTTTTTAAACCCAAACTAAGAACCTAAAAACCTGTTTTTTTATATATAACGCAATTTAATTGTAATTATATATAAAATAGTTTCCTTATTTGAAGTGAAGAAAAGCAAAACTATAAACAAGTCTGACTTGTAAAACTTTACTATTCCTTGACACAGTTGAAAGAGCTGGTGAATCAATGATGAAAACATTTTTAAAATACTACCTATAATAAAATTTAAATTGATAATGTAAGTTTCAATTTATTGATTCCAAAGTACATATACGAGTATATTATTATACTAAAACATATTTACTTGTCGAAGTACAAAGTTGTATTCGTTCTACTCATCAAACTAATAAATCATCAAAACAGCAACAAGTCGGCTAAAAGGTGCTATATTTTATGAATGAACAGGTTTTTAGTAGATATGATCATTATAACACATTTATTTTAACGGTGACCGGAAATAAACGTTAAGCAGGAGTGGTTTATTTTATTATTTATTTATTATATTATATAGCCCCGTACTGTATGGGCTTTTCCATATTTAGTTCATTACAATAGTCACACAGGTGCAAAACACATCACAGTAGATACATAGATATAATAAATAGTCTTCATGAAATACAACAACTAAATACAACATTCCAAATAATTAGCTGCAGAGGCGAATATTCAAAACATACCTCACATTCACTCATACTTATATACTCCAAACACATAATCTTAATGATTGCTGAGAATTTATGCAATAGTCGCCTGTTTGCATTTTTATTCTGAGCAGTTGAACGTATCTACTATTTGAAAAAGTAAAGTCAAGCGCGTAAAGTCTTGACGACAAGAGAATTTTTGAATAACTCAGTCTTGAAATTATTGTTTCAATTGAATAAAATTTTAGATCGATTATGAAAAAAACTATTAAAAAATTATATTTTTATTTTGTAACATTTTCGTAATGTTAGTAGAAACACCTAAATTCTCCGTCATTAAAAAATGCATGTAAGTGGTCTATTAATTTATCTACGATAGTGACATTAGAAATATAGAGCTCACTAAGCAGCAAGTCATATTTCATTCCTAAGTACAATCATTATTATACATAATACAGTTTTCTCCCAACTCCCAATGTCATTACACGACACGACAGTCATTGGGAAATATTCAGACAGCGTTCCGAGTTCGTTTTTTGTCAATTAGGGGTAATTAGGATTAGTTGGGGCAAAACGCACAGTGAATTAATTAATTTAATTATATAAAAAATAAAATAAACCATCTCCCACTGGACCGAGCCGCCTATATGGAATTCCTTCACTGACAATGGCAAAAGACACTACCAATTTAATATAACGAGCACGACAGATATAGCTTTCGCCACTAGATACTCGCAGCCCCTCCGGTAAAATATTATTCATCTTTTGAGTTTTACGAACGAATTTAGACGTATATTGATTTTGTAAAGCCTACTTAGAGATGAAAGGTTACACCGTTGCTTTTTCCATCTTTCCCAGAAAGATTTGTGCAGTATATGCAGGCACTTTGCAGTTATCGCGGGAGGTCCATATACGGCGAGCCCTCGTAACCGACAGAATCCCATCTTATCCCAATTCGCCGCAGTTTTGGGGCCCGTATTTAGAACGGTGATATTTACTCCATTTGTAATACCTCAATGGAAAATAACACGTTTTATTACTGTGAAGATTTCTATACTCACTTGAACCTCTGTACTATATAAAAATATGTAAACAATATACCCGCAATACTATGATAATACCAATATTGTTTTCCTAGGTTAATGATAACTCATTATGTATAGTTTAAATATATGTATATTTATTTTTATAAACAATAATTATTAGCCTGAAACACTCATCCAAATTGAAAAAACCTCCCGAGAAAAGATAAATGTCGCCGACAGGACTTGAACCTGCACCCTTCTGATTGCCGGTCAGAAAAAGAAGGGTGCAGGTTCGAGTCCTGCCGGCGACATTTATATTTTCTCGGAAGGTTTTTTCAATTTGGATGAGTGTTTCAGGCTAATAATTATTGTTTATAAAAATAATTGTTACCCTTTGCGCTATGCACAAAAATATTGTCTTAAAAACTTTAGTTTATCAATTAATATGTATATTTACTCAGTTACTTGTTAAGGATTCTCACACGACTGGTTTGCCCGATACTAAAGAAGCCATGGCGTCGAAAGGCTTGATCATCCGGTCGTCTTTTCCTAAAGTTGGTGGGCTTGACTTTAGGAATGGACAACCGGATGGTCGAACCTTTCGACGCCATGTTTTTTTTTGTATTAATTGGGCAAACCAATCGTGTGGAAGGTCCATTACTTATTAAGACGTAATTAGACGATACATATTTTCATCCAGATTGCACGCGAGTTGTCTTTTTCTATGGAAAATTCTATAGGAAATTCCATAGAAAAGGACAATTCCCATTAAAAATGGACGAAAAAAAAGATCGTCTAAGAACGCCTTTAGCTGTATTTTGTATAAATATTGTGAGACATTCCAAGATGGCAATCAGTGATGGTATGTTTAGGGAAATTTCCCTAGATCTAGGAGAGAAACATATTTTTCAGGGAAAAGCGAAATCACCACAAAATTACGGGAAATTTTGAACCCTAGCTTTTAGCACAACATTTTCTTTCACATTATGACAATATTACAGGGATTGCTAGTAAACTTAAATAATGGTTGTTCAAAATAATATTATAACACTGGCAAAACAAAAGAAAGGATATTTTTTAAATCATCTTTTTTTGGTAAAATGTTATGTTGGTACGTACCTATCTATTCTCAAGAAAATAATTTATTTTTACTTGACATATTATTTACAATATGTTTTCCTGATTTCGAGTAAACTTAAATAATTTTGATAAAAATCAAAGAACGCTTTTTTAACACTGACAACTATTTTAAAAAATACATTCATTTTGTAATAGGGAACTTTTCAATGTGATCCACGATTTATTCACGTGCGTGTTTTTTTTTGGGAAAATTATTAATTTTAAACGTAGGTACTGTAACATATATAAATTTTCAGTTTCGTTGTAAATTTTCATGTTACTTAAATCAGGGGAGGGGAGCATTAACTGTTTTAGTGCTATGGTTATTTTGCAAGTATATAAATTGCTACAGATATTCGGTGTTTTTTAAATAAAAAAAAGTACAGTATTCATTAAAAATGCAATAACTTGGACAAATATCAATCAATTTTAATGATTTTTTTTAAAAATTATGTAAGTACTGAATGAAATTTTGCGAATATTGTAGTTCTAATTAAAAAATACACATTTACAACTACAAAAAATATTAAAAAATACAAAAACATAAGATCATTTCATTTCACAATTGTGTTTTCCCGTGGTCCATGTAGTTGCTTTATTCAGCGAGCGCATATGAGATTGGATCTCTTTATCTCATTTGCTTTGCTGCACACATTCATTCATGGGAACAAAGGTCTCGTCGTCCGTAGTGCCGCTGTCATTTGATACATTACGATCATCCGCAATAGAACTAACTTTCGACATGGTGAAAAACATCGATTCACTTTAGGGTGATTTATTTTAACAGGATAAATAATAAATACAGTTATCAAGACAGGCGCCAACCGCAATATACCACGCTCAAATTGAACATGTGCTCTCCCGAGGACGACAAAAAAACACACTGAAAATTTCAGCGCTACAGCGCTGTGTCGCAATTTACGTAACTAAAGCTTACAGCGCGATGGCGTTGGGCCGCACTCTAAAGGGCCCTCTACATGATGGCCGATGATGGCCAATGATGGCGCATGATGGGCCATCATCCGCCATCATACGCCACTATGCCCACTACGGATGGCCCAGCGTGCAGTGGGCATAGTGGCGTATGATGGCGGATGATGGCGTATGATGGCCTGTGATGGCGCTTGTGATGGCGCGGGATGGCCTCGTTATCGGTTTTTCGTACACACATCAGAGGATGGTGATAGTGACGCCCACTACACGACACTTGGCAAACTGTTCAGTGTCCGCTTGAACGTGCTCTGGAGGTGACTTTATTATTTTTACACTACAGCGGTTTTAGTGTTCGTGTTGTTTTAGTAGATAATAGTAGTAATTATTGCTTTCGTTGGTTCTGTTTGGACGTTTTAGCGAACGCCAACGATCGGCCATCTGCTGATTGACGGTACACCAAAGGAATCTAACGACAGTGTTAATTGCCAGATTGAAGGATTCTCTACAAATGTGGCTTTTTTCTTGGAATTAGGGAGGGTCAAATATGTTATTAGAGGGGATTTTTGGAGGGATAAATTTTGAATCGATTAAATACTTACTTTAAAGCTAATTTCCAGCTGTTACATAGCAGTTGTTTTTCAACGCTTCAATAATATATTTCGAACAAATCAAAATTAACCACTTTCAGATCATGGGGAGGCATAAAGAAAGCGGTGATTTCTACAGGAAGCAGAAAAAAATCCGAGAGGAAGAATGTAAGAATAAGGGAGCATTGCTCAAGTTTTTTTAATCGACTACCCAAAGAGCTATATGTGAACGTGACACAGAAGCTAGTACTAATGCCACTTCAAGTCTAAAAGCTGTTCCGTCTTCTAGTCGAATTTGAAGATTTACCTAATCAACCTAATGAACTAGCTGTAGTTGGTGAGCAATCGGAATCGCTGATGGAAGACGGAAGCTCTGAAGGGATTGATATGCTTGACGGTCAGGATGAATCCATCAACGATTATGAAGATATTGGTACTTGGTCTATTTTTATTCTCGACAATCTTCGAACACTACTCGTAACTCGAGGCTCCAAAGCAGTACCAAACGTTGACTGCAAGTTTGCTGAAGTGAATCGGCCAGAGCCTATAGATTTTACCGAGGGACTCAAGGGACTAATAAGAAAATTAAGCCGCGATTGGTTTTTTCGAACTCTGCCAAATGGCGAAAAGATTCTGACAACATGGATGGCCTATTCCGCTTTTAAAGGATCATTGTTCTGTTTCTGCTGCCGTTTGTTTGAGGTGGTCGCCAGCGATAAAAACGGCTTCAACAGTATTAATGGTTTCAATCAGCGGTGGAAACTAAATCCCAAGGTTCCGGAACACAAATCCAGTACATAATGAAAACTTTAATAAATGGAAATCTTTGGAAATAAGACTTCAAGTTGATGCAACGATCGACAAAGAAGCACATAATGTGATAGTCAAAGAAGAGCAAAAGTGGAGACCAGTGCTAGTCGGGATATCGGATATCATCAGATATTTTTCAAAACAAAACAACAAGATAAATCGTGAATGAAAATGACAGTGGAAATAGAGGTAACTTTCTAGAACTTGTGCATCTTCTTGGTAAATGTGTGGGATGTTCACAATGAACGACCCGGTTCTGCAGAAAAAAGGTAGTGTATCTTACCTATCACCCGAAATTCAAAATGAATTCATTCATTGTTTGGGGAATCGTGTTCGAACAAAAATACTTGCTAAAGTGAAAGAAGCCAAGTACTTCACTATTATGTTCGACAGTACGCCAGACTTCGCACACAAAGACTAGACGAGCCAAATACTGCGTTATGTGAAACTCGACAGCACCCAGGTGGAAGTGATTGAATCATTCATTGACTTTCTTGAAACCGAAGGCAAAAACGCTGAAATACCACTAATTTGATTTTGGATAAAATTGAAAGCAATGGAATAGATATCCAAAATTACCGTGGACAGACTTATGATAATGCAGCCGTCATGTCGGGAAAACATTCTGGTGAACAAATGCGTATCAAAACAGTTAATCAAAATGCCCAGTTTGTTGCATGCAGTAATCATTTATTAAATCTGGTGGGTGTACACGCAGCATCAGTCGCAGTGGACTCAGTGACATTTTTTGGTACTATGGAGAGGGTTTTCAATTACTTTTCATCTTGCACTCACCGCTGGAAAGCTCTTACCTACGTTACAGGCCAACGAGTGAAGCGCTTAATTGAAACACGATGGGGTTCTAGATATAAAGCCGTAGCGGTCATAAAGGCCCATTTTTTTTTTTTTACAGTAACTCCACACAGGAGACCAAGGAGGAAATAATTTCCCTCAAGGCCTATATCATCTTTGGGGATGCTGTGTGGAGGATCTTTTAGAGGATAGGAAGGAGTGAACTTGGGTCTGGAAGAGACCCATGTTATAGGATGGAGGAAACGAAAGAGGCCGGCAGATCATTCCACAGCCGAGCTGTTGAACACAAGAACGAGTCGTAGAAGCGACCCGTTCTCATGTGACAAATGTCAACCGTGTGCAAATGTTGGGCGCGCGTTTGGCGTGTTTCCCGACTATGCACCGGTGCCAAAGGGATCAATGACGCTAGTTCCTCGGAGCATCTTCCATTAAAATACCGGTAGAACAAGGACAGCATTCCCACCTGACGTCTGTGCTCCAAAGATTGCAACCCGTTTGTTAAGATAGGCGAATCTATCAAACGGACCGCCCGTTTCTGCACAGAGTCAAGGTTTTTTTTCAGATATTTTGGGACTCCCGACCAGAGGTGGCTGCCAAATTCTACAATGGGGCGCACTTGCGATTTGTACAGGGTCAGCAGTTGTGTACTATTAAAGTATCTGCGGGCTCTGTACAATACGCCCAGCTTCTGAGAGGCTAACTTTACTCGGGTTTCGATGGAGCCCCCATACCTGAGCTGATCACTTAAGGTTACACCAAGCATATCAATGGAGGGCTTGTTGGGAAGATTGCTTCCATTAAAGGAGACTAGATTGTCATTTCGATCCCTTTTAGACGTAATCAGACATGATTGGGTCTTTGAAACATTAAATTCGACGAGGTTATTCTTACCCCAAGAGGAGACCCTCTCAAGGTAACCGTCCATTCTCTGTTTCAAAGCCCTCCGAGCCGTTGGAGTTTGTGTGCCCTTTGGGGGCTTGTCAAACAAAAAGCAATCATGGACTGTACTGTCATCCGCGTAACAATGGATTGGTGCACATGTCAAGAGGTCATTGATGTGCAACAAAAACAATGTCGGAGATAGAACCGATCCTTGTGGGACGCCAGCATTTATTGAATGCGAGGAAGAGATGAAACCATCAGCAACCGTCTGAATCGATCTCTCCCTCAAAAAGTCGGCAATCCACGTACACAAGGAAACGGGAAGTCCGTAAGAAGGCAGTTTGTTGACAAGTTTGTGGTCAAAGGCCTTAGAAATGTCCAGTGAGACCGTTTGAATCTCACCATAACGTTCCAGGCACCGTCCCCAAACATACGTCACATACGCGAGAAGATCACCGCACGAGCGGTTCCGCCGGAATCCGTACTGGCGGTCGTTAATGATTTTGTTCTTCTCGAGGTATGTGAGCAGTTTGTCGTTGATCACACGTTCCATCACCTTTGACAGAACTGATGTGATCGCTATGGGGCGGTAGTTGGCCGGGTTGGAGCGGTCACCTTTCTTAGGTATAGGATGAATGACCGCTTTTTTCCAACCAGAGGGCACAGAGCCACATTTCAGGGACATTTTAAAGAGCTTTGTTAAAACTGGAGCGATTTCTGCAGCACACCTCTGCAATACCAGGGCAGGTATTCCGTCAGGCCCACTAGCTTTATTAACATCGAGCCCCCGTAAGACAAGGAGTACATCCCGATGCCGTATCCTCAGCTTTTTCATATAGAAGCCGCAGTGAGGAACCGACGGCGGGATGGCACCCCGGTCGTCGAGGGCCGAGTTTTCTGCAAACATTTTCCCTAAAAGGTTGGCCTTTTCGGTAGCAGTGTTTGCTAGTGAACCGTCAGGTCTGGTAAGAGGCGGCAGACTGGATTTGCAGAAATTGCGACCTATGGAGCCCGCTAGCGACCAGAACGCCCTGCTGCCATGCGGGCAGGCAGCTAGCTTTTTACTGATCTGTAGGTCGTGCTCAAATTTTGACCTATTGATGATTCTCTTACTGTCCTTTGCCAATTTGTTATATGCTGATCTGTTTTCTGACGTTCGAGATGTGTTGTAGGCTCGGTAAGCCGCGTTTTTCGTCGAACTGCTTCGGAGCATTGTCGACTGAACCACGGCTTTGAACCTACGCCAGTTTCTTTAATGGTTGATTGAATGAAGCCATCCATCGCAGATGTGATGACTTCACTAATTTCTTGGGCACATCTGGACGGATTCGAAGTCTGAAAACAGACAGCTGACCATGGGAAAGCATTAAAATGCGCCCGCAGACCGAACCAATCTGCTGACCTATAGTGCCACATTTTTCTCTTCAGCCTCTCAATTGGGGGTCTGAAGTTAATAGGGATTGATGTCGTCACCAGGCAATGGTCGGACGATCCTAAAGGCGCTGCGACATCAATCCCATAACCACGTGAGATCCTTGAAGTCTTGGAATCACTTTCACGAAACACAGCGGAAAATGCAGCGACAAGATCAGACGGTGGTCTATTTCCTATTGCCCTTCCGTCGCTATCATTTTTGGCCTTCCTTGGGCGATGGAGTCGAGTTCTCCGCGAAGTAAATGATGCACAATTATATCTCCAGACGAAATGACTAAATGTGCCCTAATGTGTTATGAAGGTTCATGCATTGGAATCGTTTCTAGTCGACAATCGAGATGTTTTCTTATCGGTACTGAGCGGTATCTTCCTCGGCGGAAGCGGGGGGTCGGGTCAAGGTGCAGAGCCTGGGCGATTTCTACAGTAGATCTCCGAAGGGCGGAGATCGGACTTCCTTCTGGGACGGAAGCGTAACACTAACTGTCGTCAGAGGGCCTGGGCAGCCTCTCCGAAGGGCAAGAATAGGTACCTTCCTGGGCGGAAGCCTAAACCCGACTGTCGTCTCGTCAAAAAGGCTCTGTTGCCTGTGGCCATCTTTAGGGATCTTTTTATGACTCGCATTGTCTGGCGGGCCGCTCATTTATTACACGCTTTTTTTCCTTTTAGGTTTTATTGCTGTCCTTTTGTAAAATAATGCCGATTTCTATCTGCTTTCGAAATGCTAGCTAAGGGTTCTTTCACGAGCTTTATGATGGTTTCCGGCTTGAACAAAATGCACGCGGCTAGCCTTTGTGCAATTTTTTTGTTGCCTGTCTGGGACTCATGAAGAATTGAAATGCACATGTTTAGAAACTAAGTATGTCTGTGAATTCGGTCATTACTTATGGGTAGTATCAAAGGATATGTCAATGAATATATCAATGTTATTAATGATTTTGCTACGCGTAAGATCCGAAAAGCCAAATTTTAACTTAAATATATTATAAGTAAGTAAGTATACCAAGAAAATATTAAACTGTTTTGGAAGGAGGTCAAAAGTCCCGAAATGGTCCAGAAAGCGGATGTATGAAAGTGATAAAATCAAAAGATGGAAAAATGTTAACGAATGAGAAGGAAAAAAAAGTGAGATGGATGAAATACTTTGAAGAGGTTTTTGAAAGCAACCCGACTGAAAGTGGTCCCAGTGGCGAATCAGGTATGAATGACGATGGCGTGAATGTTCCCAAAATCAGCATGGATGAAATAAAAAGAGCGATTAAATCTATGAAGAATGGTAAGGCTGTTGGTTTCGACAATATTGATGCTGAATACTTTAAAGGAGATATATAATTCCGTATAATTCTCACATGGTTATTATGCAAGCTTTTTAACCAGTGTTTAGAGGAGGGTTACACGCCATTAGATTGGAGGAGGGCTGTGATCATGCCTCTATACAAAGGTAAAGGGTCATGTACGGAATGTGGAAATCACAGGGCTATCAGCCTGCTAAGTTCAGTTGGAAAGCTGTATGGTAGGATATTGATTGAAAGGGTACAAACGAAAACAAAAGATAAAATATAGGATGTGCAAGGTGCATTTATGAGCGGAAGGGGGTGTATGGATCAGATTTTCTCGTTGCGTATGCTAACAGAGAAATTTCTGGCAAAAAACCAGAAACTCTTCTGTGCCTTTGTAGATCTACAAAAAGCGTACGACCGAGTTGATAGGTAAAAAATGTGGAAGGTATTGTCCAAGTAGTGAATACGAATCTCATACAGGCAATCGCGTCTCTGTACGAGGAAAGCGTTGCATGTGTTAGGGTAAACGGTGATTTTACGGAGTGGTTAGACATCACAAAAGGTGTTAAGCAAGGCTGCGTAATGTCACCGTGGTTATTCAATCTATACATGGATAATTGTATGCAAGAATTGAAAGACGTGGGCTTGGGCGCGAACATGAGTAATCTGAAAGTATGTTGCCTGTTGTCTGCGGATGATGCGGTGCTGATTGCTAACAGTATGGAAGATTTACAGTCCCTTGTATCTAGGATGAATGAAGTATGCATGAAGAACGAGCTAATGATGAATGTAAGTAAGTCTAAAGTCATGGTGTTTGAAAGAGAGAGTGCGAAAACAGTGTGCAAAAATAGTTGTGAATGACGAATACTTGGAGCAGGTCGATGAGTTTGTATATTTGTGAAGTATGTTTACGAGAGATGGAAAGACTGATAGGGATATTGAAAGAAGAGTGAATGCAGGAAACTCCATTAACGGAGGACTGAACGCGGTTGGCGCTAACAAAACGTTGTCCAACGAAGCGAAGCTAGCAGTCCACAATGGAGTGCTGATACCAACCCTGATGTATGGCAGTGATGCATGGAATTGGCAGAAAAAGGATGAAAGTAAACTGAATGCCGTAGAAATGAGATCTCTGAGACGAATGTGTGGTAACACCATGTATGATCGTGTGAGCGTAATGAGTAAGATTAAGAAAGGGACACTTAGATGGTTTGGGCATGTGGAGCGAATGAACTAATAGAGGAGTGTAAGAAGTATGTATGACGCGAATGTGAATGGAAAAAGAAGCCGGGGACGCCCGATGAAGACATGGCACGATCAAGTGAATCAAATACTTGAGTCGGGCCATGTCAGAAGTCGAAATAATAGAAGAAAATGTATGAGACGATGTATGAATGTGAATGAAGCAAGAAGTGTATTCCAAGATCGAGTTGTTTGGCGGTCCGTCCTCTCTGCCTACCCCTGCGGGGAAACGGCGTGATGGTTAGTTAGTTAGTTAATTAAGTATACTATTTTGGTTTTGAAATAAATATTTTTCGCTCTATCATATGATTCCCCTTTTCCACCAACACCAACATCATTATTTCTATGATGTCACAAGGGCAGCAAATTATGATTCCGCCCCGGGCGACGATGGCCCACTCTACCCCACTGCTCTAACGGTTAAAAAATGATTATGAAACATAAGTCACTCCCCGGCGACAAATTTGGTTTGTTAAGGTGGTACCCCAAAATCTAGGGATTTTTTTTTTTTTTTAGCAAATAACCTCTAATAGCAACACTGACAATAACTTGGAGAGTGGTATATTGAATGGTATATCTATGGTGGTATATCTATGAACTTGTCTATCTTTGTATGTTGCATTGTTATTGTTTGACGTTTGTTCGGTTTAGAGTTTTCATTTGAATTAAAAATGAATATCACCAGGTTTAATCTTAACGAAGAGTTTGACGAAATTGAAAAGAATCTGCAGACTTGCTCGTTCATAGCTATCGATGCCGAATTTAGTGGACTTCTATCCACGAATAACAAAAGCAGGTAAATATTTTTTTAGGTTATTTTTTTTTTCGTCGGCTAAATAACAATGATGTGATAAGAAGTCATTTGATTAAGCGGTTACATTTCAACCGAATTTGCTTTAACCTTAATTTATTTACATAATACGCTTAACGATGACATCTATGGATTATACTTTTATATCTATTTATTTTATTTGTGGTACTTAAATACACTCGGTGTATGTATTTTTTCTTCATTAAGATGGAAACAGATATAGACAGTAACAAACAATATAAAACATTAACTATAGAATTCACTTGCATCCTAAATATTCCTCACCGGAATGCATGAGCAGCAGATAAATAACTACACAAATAAATTTAAAGGGAAAAAACTACATTTATAGAATTGTGCTACACAGCAAAACTTGAAAAGGTACACAATGTGTAAACAAACTACTTTGAAGTTGTTATTTACAGGAAAATGCTTTCAGTAAAAGGCAAAATTCGCAGAACATCTTTTAGTAAATAATCACGTCCCGCTTGACAACAACAATCCTAAACTCTTACAAATAGAAAGAAAGGGCCTAAGATTAAATTTACTTGAACAATTAGAAATTAACAAAAGAACTAATGTTCCTAATATAACATTAATTAATAAAGTAAGTACAATTATATACTCACCGCTTCTCAGTATATTCACATTATCAAAACAATATAACACATTTAAATAAATCAATTAAGAAAACATTGCCAGTTAAATACCAGTAAAAACACATTATAAATGTGAGAACCTCACAGAATTCAGAATTTTAATTGCTTTCTAACTAAATCGGTTTTACCAATAATAAATCATTACCCATCCATCCAAATTTTAAAGGAGTGGGGTAAATTAAATCATATAAATAAGTCATCGCAATGTGGATTAACCACAGTTTGAAAATGGCGTTAAACGCCGAAACAGCCGTCACAATAATAACAACTAAAAATACCCGCAGAACTCAATAATAACATTATTAAATTTAATTTATTAAATTATTAAAAAATTATGTGCATTATATCTGAGGGGGATTACTTTGAAAGGGAGAAAATGGATATTGATGAATAAATAAATACTTTTCGAAAAAATTCGAAATTCATCTTTTCTTTTGAACACACCTCGTATAATAAGTTATAATTAGTTGTTTTGTAAACGTAAATTGCTAATCAGCGGCGGCTCGTGATTTTTGAGTGAGGTAGAGTACTAAGATTGAAAAATACGACGTTATTGATGTTGTTAAAGCTGAAAATGATTTTTTTTTATTTTTAAATTCAATTTTGAAATCAATACACATCGTATTTTTCAATTTTAGCACTCGAGCTCACTCAAAAGTCACGAGCCGCCCCTGTAGCTAATGATAATTTAAAAAGTAATGGATTTTTTTCATCCTTAACTTAATGTGGTCTTTACAATCTATTTTAAATTTATTTATTGGTGTAATTTCGATTGGAACCGGCAGAGCATTATAATAATTCATCCCTTTATAAAATATGCTGTTTTATGTATCAGCTTTGTTTTTTTCTTCGGTAGCCTAATTTCCTTCCATGTTCTGTGAATGTCCATGTTGTAAATAATATTTTTAGAAAAATATTTTGGTAACAAGTTGTTTCTTATTTTATGTATAAAAATCATTGAGTTCGATGTCAGCATTTGTTTCACTGTTATCCAATTTAATTCCTTTAAAATTTTCGCTACTTTTGAATATGTATTTCGCTTCAGTATTATTCGCATTGCTTTATTTTGTAGAATTTGTAATTGGTTCTGTTCTCTGTCGTTACACAAGAAAAGTATCGTTGAGCAGTAGTTAAAATGTGGAGCAATAATAGAGTTGTAAATAGTAAGTGTCGTCCTTCTGGACATTTTTGGACGTATTCTTCCCAAAACAGAAATCTTCTTCCCATTTTCCTTTTTGATATATTCAGCATGTTTATTAAAGTTTAGTTTTGAATATGAGTGTATCATCAGCAAATAGCCGTACTTTGCACTTTGAAAATATTTTTGCCATAATTAACATAAATAATGAACATTAAAGGTCTGACGGCTGCTCCCAGCGGTGCTCCTAAATTATTCTGCGTTGGTTTTGAGAATTTATTGTTTACTTTTGTTACTTGTTTTCGTTCTTTCATATTAATTTAATAGTTACAGCTGAGATGAAAAAGTTTCAAATGCGGCTTTCACTACGTTTGAGTGATTTAATTAGGTAAATTCAGAGATCTATTATCATCCCTGAAAGTAATTAAGTTGGCTGGTGGGAAAAGGTACTCCGTAACATAAAAATGATAATTTAATATTTTCAGTTTGTTTGACTCTACGGCTCAACGCTACGCTAAGCTCCGCAGCGGCGTGGAAGGTGTTGTTTTCACGCAAGTGGGGGTTTCGGCATTCCACTTCAGTCGAGAGAAGAACGCCTATGTGTCCACCACGTACAACTTCCACCTCTGCCCATCGACTGTTGGGAATGTCAGTCAGATATGCACCTTCCAATCCTCGGCTCTAGATTTCCTAACAATCCACAAGTTTGACTTTAATAAGGTAACTGTTTTTATTTTACTTAAAAAACCCAAATGTTTAAGAATAATGTCTCACAAATGAATTTATGTGACTCTCATTTTGGTACCAGATTATTTCAATGGCGTTCGCTTGATTTTGACTGCGGTAAGCAAATTACAAAACATTTATAAAAGGGGTCAAACTAAATACTATAACAAAATTTTCAGTTTTGTAAACAAGCTGAACCTTTTTACTTATTTGCTGTTTTTTTTAAGGGTCCAGTATAAGACCGCGTATTCACCGCCGTAAGGAATTTTAGTTGGCAAACTCAAAACACGAACAAATTGATCTCCGGGAACCCAACAGCGTGCGAGAAATAGCTGTTCTAAATAACTCAATTTTTTTATTTGTGGTCATTCCTAGCATTTATTATACGTTTTGAGATTCGAGGTCAATGTACCTTCAAACCCCCAAATCTCGATTTTCAACGAAATCGGCAGAGAACTGGAGAAATTCAAATTGGCCACAGAAATCATACATTTTTTTTTTTTTTTTTAATATAATAATTTTTTTTACAGAGAGTATATAAAAATAAGACATGATTCATATAGTGTAACAAAAAATATAATATATCTATTCCTCACCATAAAGAAACAAGGTTCTTGTGTTTGGTGAGTGATTATCGCTTAATTAATCAAATCATAACTTAAAATATTGTTGTACAATAGCAGGAAAATATGAATTTGTCTTGTAAATTTTGTAATTTATCACTAGTAATAGTATTAAAGAAAATGAAAAGAAAGTAGAAGAAAAGAAGAGAAGATAATAATAAAAGACAAAAAAATCTAATAATAATAAAAATATATATATATTTTTTTTTTAAATTGTTAGAGTAGTTTGAGGTAATTTTTTAATCTATGTTGAAATTCATGGATATTTTCTATAATTTTAAGATCAGATGGCAGATTGTTAAAAAAAGTTATTCCTAGATATAGGTATGTGTTTTGCGTATGCTTAGTATCGAATGGCGGGATTTTAATGTTTTGTTGATACCTTGCGGATATATTAAATTGTAATTTATTTAACCTTTTTTCTTTAAAGATTTGAATAATTGCATATTTTTTATAAATTTTATCTACTGTAGTTACATTGAATATTGTAAAAAGCTTTTCAGTGGAAAATGATGATGGTTTTTTTAAAATTACCTTTATTATCAATCTTTGAATTATTTTAAGTGGACTTAAAATATTATCATATATTCCCCCCCAGCCAATAATTCCATATTGTAAAATAGACTGAACAATTGCATAGTACACTCTTTTTAGGTTTTCTAGTCTAAGAATATATCTTAGTCTTATAAATATATATATATACATTTTCTAATTCGTTTAACAAGTTCACAAATATGTGTTTTCCATTTAAAATGCTGGTCTATATATACACCAAGGTATTTAATTTTGGAAGTTGGACTAAGTATTGAACGTGCTTGATTACAATTGATTCTGTTGCAGTTACTTTGGTGTATTATAATTTTTATTTCTGGTTTTGATTTAAATTTATTGATAGAGAAAGGAATAAATTTTGTTTTTCCAGTGTTAAGGGAGAGTAGATTATTATCAAACCAATTTTTTAATATATTAATATCAGTATTTGCTAGCTTGTTAATAGAATTCCAGTCAGTACCTTCAATTATTATGACAGTGTCGTCAGCATAAGATATTATTTTTCCGTTTAGTTTTTGCATGAATATGTCATTTACATAGATGATAAAAAGTAGAGGTCCCAGTACTGTACCTTGAGGTATGCCAAAATTACTTGTTTTTTTATGACTAAGTACCTCGTTTATTTTACCACTTGAGGACGTTTGAAAAGATAGCTTTTTATCCATTCCAGAGCTGTACTATTTATTCCAATGTTGCTTAATTTAATTATAAGTTTGTCATGAGATATGCTATCAAACGCTTTTTGAGATCTATAAAAATTCCAAGGCATTTTAGTGATTTATCTAATGAAGTGTGAATAAGGCTAGTTAATTTTGAAATTGCATCCTGTGTGCTTCTACTTTCCATAAAGCCGAATTGATTTTCGTGAATTATGCTATTACATTTTATAAACTGGTTAAGTCTTTTTTTTACAAGTTTTTCAAAAATTTTGCAATATTTGAGATTACTGAAATGGGACGGTAATTATTAACATCTTCGGGATTACCAGACTTAAATATTGGAGTTATGGTAGTTTGTTTGTAATTACATGGAAATACTCCACATTGGAAACTTGTGTTGATTATATGCATTAACGGTTTAGAAATTTTGTTTTTAATATTTTTTAAAATGTTAATTGTAATTCTATCAAAACCTGGGGCAGAGCCTCCTTTCATGCCGTTTATAATATTTACTATTTCGTCCTCTGTGGTGAGTTGAAATGTTGACATTTTATTTTAACATCAACATTACAGTCTGGAATTGTTATATTTGGATCTTTGTGTATGAGATTGGCAAGATTTTCTCCTATATTTGCAAAGAATTCGTTAAATATATTTGCAGCTTTTAAAGGGTTCTCTTTGCAACATGTTTTCGAATTATCATGAATAATAGAGCTGATTTCATTGTTTTTATACTTTTTTTTGTCCATTATCTCATTTATAATCGTCCATACTCCTTTGTCATTTTCAACCTGTATCAACTTCTGTTTATAATAGCTTTCTTTTATATGTTTTATGATATATGAGAGTTTATTTTTATATGCTTTAAAATGTTTCTGTAAATGTTCATTATTTGGTTGTTGATTAGTTAATCTATAAAGAGCTTGCTTATGACGTACGGATACTATTAAACCGTGAGTTATCCATGGTTTTATAGGTTTGAAGTTAGGTAGTTTGGATTTGGATATGACATTATTTGTTGAGTCATTTATGAATTTAGATCATTTTTCTTCAAACATTTTACAACAAACATTGATATAAATCAAGCCAATTTTCTACTTCTAATTTATATTTTAACGTATCCATGTTAAGTACTTTTTTTTAAACATTTTCTTGTTTAAATGGTGGAAAAGTTGGATTACAGAATTTATAATTGAATATACATGAATAATGATCAGTGATTTTGATGTTAGATTCGAGTTTAGTTCACCCCTAAACACTTTAATTCCGATTTTGAACGATATCGGTAGAGAACTGAAAAAAAAAAAACAAAATGACCATCGCATTACGCATTTTGACATTAAATTTGAGTTCAGCACCCCCTAACATGACTTACGCCGTTTTCGAACCAAATGGGTGTGAATATCTAGAAATTCAAGATAGCCGCTAAAACTAGGGATTTTGTTAGGCACAGATCGGCATACTTATATATGCAGTCGGGGCGTCACCATTATAAATTATATATTTAAAAAATAATTCCTTCATTCCTTAGTTTCGCTTTTGACCCCATGCACACACATGACCTTGTAGATCTGTACCACGTCCGTCTGTTTTTTCCAGTGCGCAGGTCTTTTATATTGTGCCGTATAATAAATTAATCACTTTTTGGACCATCTTGAGGAACGTTGCAAAGATGTGTGATCACAAAAAAAAAATCGAAAATACGTAATTTCTACTTTCCGGTCGCAGTCTCCCCAGCTATTCGTTATAAAACAGACAAAAATATATAATTTCAAATGGACGTCCGCTCTCTCTGAAGGACTTCTCACAACTGATTTACTCCGGCGAAATTAATAGTTTTATCAACAATCGCACGGGCCCAAAATTCTCATACGATTTTTGTATGAAGGAACAGAATTTAAAAGTTCCCGAACTTTGAGGGAATTACAGTGAAAATCTAGATTTACTGAATTATTTTTAATAAACGCCCTTGGTTTTTAATCTTATTTCCTCTGAGATTGTGGAAGGATTTTAATTAAACATGTTGGTAATGGGTGCAGTTAACATAACGGCGAAGGCACTGTCGAGCGTTTTACTTAAAATTACAGTAGATATTTCATATATAATGTAAAAGATTACAGTTTAAGAATTTACATCACTGAAAACCTTAGACACTATCGTAACTTTCAGTTAACAATTTGCAGATAAATTATGTGTTGTATTGCTTACGTTAGCAGACTGCGAAGTGACGTTTAGCGCCTTATTTGAGTCTTCCCCCTTAAATTGGCAGCACGCCTAGCTTGTCCCCTACTCCTCTTATTTGAGGTTTCTTCCCCTTACGTGTTAGAACATCTCTATGGATTATTTGCTCTGGGGTTTGTAACAGATCGGTGTTGTGTGGCATTTAGCACAGTCTAGGTGGGCTGATAGATCGGTGCTCTGAGCTCTGAGACTTGGAGGATTAATATTATAATGGTAATGCAGAATTCTGGTGTGATGGAGATGTATGCACCCCAAGAAGGTTATATAATTTAATTTATAATGTACATTAACCGCGCTACCCATACAAACGCACGTGATACGGCCGCTATATTATCGCCGGAACGCAACAAGCCATATCCCGTACGTTCAGGTACAAAAAAACTATACCCGAAACCCATAAAACATTTGTATACGTCAAGTTTGTTCCTGCGTCATCTCGTTTAGTATTCGGAGGTCGGCCGAAGCTAACGGATGTGTTCGGGTATTTCGTCTCTCCCATACAAGTTGGTATATTGTAAACACGTATTGTTATTGCCAAGTTTTTTCCCTACTTTTTGAATAATAACCCAAAGGACAGGCGGGGTTAATTGAGTTTTCCATTTGTCTTATAACAAAATATGGTGATCATGATAAATGAACAGTTTTCAGTGTTTTGAAAAGGAAATAGTTTGTTTTGATTCTTGTTTCACATGATTTTGGGTTGAAATAGGATTTGTTGTTCTGCTATTCTGATTGAATTTTGTTCTGTTGAAATGTGTATTTTCGTTTTGTATGTATGGATTACAGGTAATATTGGTAATACAAGACCTGGCTGTGGCCATTGTCGACCTGTAATTTTTATTTATTTTTTTATTTAAATTTTCCAAAAAAAAATTCTATGCAAAAAGTCCCGATAAACTACTTTTTTGTAGTTTGTCTAACAGGAACTTGTTATTCAAAACTCAAAATGTACAGTTAAAGTTACAAAATATATATTTGAATAAAATAAACACAAAAAAAACATGTAACAAACTTAAAGCATAAATATTTCTCAAGAATCTCACTCAAAAATATTTCTACAAAAATATTTAAAAAAAAAAACATAAATGACATCAATAAATTGTTGATAAAATAATATTTCCTTATTATCTAATACAAATAGCTTCTTTCAGCTAGCCAAGTTTTCAATATATTTATTAACTGTTTAGTTTTAATACAGTTTAAATACATTCATATAATAGGGAATGTCCTATTTGCCGTTTCTCTTTTACAGTTGAAACAGTCTTAATAATATTATGGTACCTATAAGAAAGCTTTTTTGTTTTTGCCTGTATGTTATATTTTATTTAAATCAAATTAATGATAATTTATTATTCAGATAATCTCGTTATAGCCTTAATATACATACTATAAAATCTTAATGTCATACTTATATGACTATTGTGTTTCCTGAATAAATAAAATAAATTATTTTTGTATTTGCAGATAATGTACGAAGGGATCCCCTACCTCAACAAGTGCGAAGAGTGCATGCTGCGGCGGGACTTGAAGACCGGGGACCTGGAGCTGCTCTTGGACCTGGAGCACAGCGAGCTGCTTCTGTCCTGCAACAGTCAACTTTCCCAGTGAGCAACCATTTCTTTTATATTTCACTAGTTGATACTACCCAACTTTCAATACTCCTTCCTTGCCCCTTCATTTTCTTTAAAACCAAAAAATATACAATATGGTGTGTACCAGACGTGTTGAAACTTATTGTTCGATCGTCGAAGTTCGAAAATTGTCAGACTCCGACTAGGTAAAATACCGTATTGCGAGCTCCCTTTCATTCTTATCATTATTATCTATTGGTATTCGCTTTATATTTCATGTTCTTTAATTTACAAACTGTTTCTCATAATTTACTTGAAATTGAATGTGTAAATCTCCTCAAAGCGGCATAATAAACCTTTTGAACAATGCCGTAATGGGGAGATGTTTTTACATAATAATTTGTTTGAACCTTTTCATGTTTATTGCTCCCTACGACCAGATAACCAAGCCACAAAGCGCTATGTTATCTGGACGTGGGAAAACATTAGCAGTAAAGTAAACACAGCTGGAATTAACCTAATCACTACACAAAAACCTTTTTAATTTTTTCATGTAATATCATGTTAAAATGTATTTTAAATGTCGAAATTCAGGCGTCCGCCGACCTTGAAGAATTCGGCCAAATGAGTGCTCGACAGTTTTACGCACATTATATACGCTGCGTGCCAGTTTGGCAAGCGCGTCCCCCCCGCTGCAAGGAGAGGGGTAAAATGCTTGTCGCATTCGAGAAATCAAATAAATAGGCCAACTTTGAAAAATGAAGCAGTCATAACTTATATCACAACTTCCACAGATCGTGATGTAAATGACATTGCGAACCAAAAGTACTTGCAATAACCTACAACTTGCACACAGATAAATCTGTGTAAATTTCGTGAAGCCAGAGCTCACCATTTAAGAATTTTGTTGCTTCAGACAAATTGTTTTCTGCTGCATAATGAAGATTACTATCAACCAATATTATGGTGTTATTTTTGAATCTGCTAATATTATGGAATGTCATTGTTGTAATATAGAAAAAACTGTAACTAATAGTTTGTCAGTTTTCAATAACTATAAACTACCGTATAGCGTGGAAATCATGGATGAGCGGGTAGCCATCTATTTTCTTGAAGAAAAGATTTAAATTTTAAAGTATCATACCATATAGGTGCAGTACATAATAGTTTATCAGTTTTCAATAACTATAAACTACCGTATAGCGTGGAAATCATGGATGAGCGGGTAGCCATCTATTTTCTTGAAGAAAAGATTTAAATTTTAAAGTATCATACCATATAGGTGCAGTACATAATAGTTTATCAGTTTTCAATAACTATAAACTACCGTATAGCGTGGAAATCATGGATGAGCGGGTAGCCATCTATTTTCTTGAAGAAAAGATTTAAATTTTAAAGTATCATACCATATAGGTGCAGTACATAATAGTTTATCAGTTTTCAATAACTATAAACTACCGTATAGCGTGGAAATCATGGATGAGCGGGTAGCCATCTATTTTCTTGAAGAAAAGATTTAAATTTTAAAGTATTATACCATATAGGTGCAGTACATAAAAATCTAAAAGCTGTGGCGCTACCCTAAGAAAAACGCACTATAAACAAAAAAATAATAATTTAAAAAAAAAACTGTGACGCAATCTCTGATCAAAATGACAAAGGAGGCTGGCTGCTAGGTTCTCCTATGTTTTATGTCACAATCGTACTACAATTGATAATTTTTTTCTATTCAACAAATTTATACTTTTAGTTGCAACATGATTTATGGCAATACTTCCTCAATTTAGTCTTTTTGCCGGATACATAATGCAAAGCTGCGCATCCCCATACTGCTTGCACCAAAAGCTGTGAAATATTGAAACTAAACTGCTATTAATTTTTGCACAAAAGCAAAAAATGTTCGTTTTGAATTTAGGCACATAATCTTATCCCTTCACTAAAGGTTTTACCCTCATCATAAATTGTCAAATGTTTTAGTTTCCAACACTAACTTTAAAACCTGTCAGTCAAATCAGTTCCTGAGCAGGAACTGCACATCGAAAACAGCGTCATTGATCTGTTTCAGTTCCGGAACAAACTGAGTGGACTCATAAGTCATTCTATCTCCTTTCATATTACGGTTAGATATTGTGGAGGACGTGCCGAAGCATAATGTCGAGAAACTGATGATGTTTGTTTGTTTAGGGTACTCGAACTGGTATCAAAATACGGTTTATGTTAATTTCCATAAAATCTATGGATTTAATAGATATGAACACAGATGTAGCTGGTTTAGTAACAATGCTCATGGATTTTTGATGCCAGTTTAGAGACTTCGAACCTCAATATCTCCATTTGATGATTCAGTGATCAGATTCGCGACTTTGGCATTGGACCGACAATATATAATCTAAAAGTTCTTAGCTTCCAGAAATTAACGACTCTTTCGAATAATTCAAATATATTACCAAAGTCAGTCACTTTGGCGGTTTTTGAAAAATTGAAACTTAGAAAATTATTTTAACTATGAAAACTAGCTTTAGAAAAAAAAGAAATATACTGGTATTTAAGTTTGAACGTCATTATTGATAAAAAAACATTTTAAATTATACTGGAGTTCCTTATTATGTACGTACAAATAACTTATCTTGTTTGATTATTTCGATAAATCTAAGGTATTACCTTTATCTTGTGCATACTTTAAGTATCTAGTTCTTATCTAGAGTCAAAGGTTGAATCTCGAATATTTAATAGTGTTCCGCTGTTTCTGAATGACGGGAAAACGATTTTCAAATATGAGGAAGGTATTTATGATAAATGTGGGCGTTTTTGCTCTTTTTAAAAAACCAAAAGGAACTATTATTTATAAAACGCCAACTATTTGCCCAAACTGTTGGAAAAAATCAGGGCATCAGACTGTAGCGTTGCCATGTCAACAAATAGATACTCCCTGACACGGGAGTCAAAAAATCCCTAGATTGTAGATACTCGCGTTGTATTGTTCAATATGCCAATATATTTGTATGGGAGACGGGGGGAGTGCAAATGGCAAATATATATATATATTTTTTGCGGTATTTTCTCTATAGAACTTTACTATACAATTAGTTTCAAGTTATAAATGATTGCAGTTTGAGGATCTTTGGCTTTTGAAACCTTATACATCTTCCTAAGTGCCTGTAATGAATTTACAGATAAATCTTTTGTAGAATTGCTTTAGTTAGCAAACTACAAAGTAATGTTTACAGCCATTTTTTGATTGCTGGCTTTTAAAATGTGTAAAATTGTATTATCTTTAAGAGCAATATAATTTAAAAAATATGTCTTTCAAATAAACATAAATTAAGTAAAACACAATTATATTAAATAATGTCCACCCTCCACTCCGCGTAATCCGAATAACTCAGTTTCATTTAATGA
>JAHDVE020005386.1:0-34886 GCA_022606495.2 Halesus radiatus | reverse complement strand
TGACGAGGTAATTATTCCAGTGCAAGCACAATATCTCTCAGCGAAAGGTGTTGAACTTCTGTTACAAACGATTTTAAAAGTAAAGAGCAATCTCAATCCACAACTTACAATAACAGGCATTTTGATAACAATGCTTGATAAGAGAGCCAGTTTTCAAAAAGATGTTGTTAGTATTTTAAAAAATAATTATGGAAAACACATCAAGATATTTGATAGTAAAATTCCATTATCTGTAAAAGTTAGCGAAACTCAAAGTAAAGGCTTAACAATTTTTAGCGAAAAAAATAACACAGTAGCACAAGAATATCAAAAATTTGCAGAGGAGCTGTTGACAAATGAACAATAATTTTGATTTAAAAATGCCAAACCATTACAATATTTTTTCTCCAACAGAAACAAATAAAAAGTATCAAATAAATAGTGTCGATAACAAAAATCTTATACCATATAAAAATCACCCTTTTAAACTTTATAAGGGCGAACGATTTGACGATATGGTGGAAAGTATTAAAAACAACGGTCTTATTTCACCAATTATTGTTAGACCGATACCAAACAATGATTTTGACTACGAAATATTATCGGGACACAATCGTGTTGAAGCTTGTAGAGTATTAGATATTTATACATTGCCATGTATCATTAAGGACAATTTAACAGATGAAGAAGCACATCTAATTGTTACAGAAAGCAACTTGATACAACGTTCTTTCGCAGATTTAAGTCATTCAGAAAGAGCAATGTCACTTGCAACACATTATGAAGCAATGAAAAAACAAGGTAAGCGAAATGATTTGATTTTAGAGATAGAAAAATTGATATTAACAGCCGATAAAGTCGATAATGACGGTGAAAACTCGACCTTGTCGCAAGTTGCGACAAGGTCGAGAAGTGATGAAAAGCTTGGAGAAAAATATGGTTTATCAAAAGATACTGTTGCTAGATATTTAAGAATATCTAAGTTAAATAGTGATTTTCAGAAATTACTTGATGATAAAAATATAGGTATAATAACAGGCGTCATGCTTTCACATTTAAAAACTGAAGAACAAGAATTATTATTTGAATACATAAATGATAATGATTTAAATATTGATATGAAAAAAGCAGAGCAACTAAAAAATTTATCTTCAAAAGATAAGTTTTTCAATGAAGAAATAGAAAAAATATTTCAAGGAAGAAAAGTAACGAAAAAGTCTACTAAACCTACAACTATGAAATTTAAACGCAAAAAGTTCGATAACTATTTTAGTAATGATGAAAAAGAAGAAGTTATCGAAACTACTATCTTAGAAGCGTTAGAATTTTATTTTGAATATAAAGAACAAGTATTGGGAGGTGAGGAAGTTGTGCAAATCGAAGAAGAAACCGCAGAAGAATAATATTTAGGGAGGACACTCTATGCAGACTAGGAAACAAAAACTTGATAGAATGAAATACATTACTGACCAAACTTTACAAGAAATCACAGAAAGCAAAGAACACTTTAAAAAGTATTTAGATTTTGGAGCAAGACTATATAAATATAAGTTTGAAGAAACGTTACTAATATATGGACAAAATGAGAACGCAATGGCTTGTGCAACGCTTAAACAGTGGAACAAAATTGGTAGAAAAATACACGCTGGAACAAAGTCTACACACGTTTTTGCTGACAACAATCATTCACAAATTAAGTATTTATTTGAACTATCTGAAACTTATGGTAGAACTTTCACCTATCCAGTGAAAAATAATATTATAGAAAACATTCAAGACAAGGTGTTAGACTTTTTTGGAACGGAACGCATAAGTAATGACTTTAATAAGAATTTTAAGTGGTGCATTGAAAATTACGTTGAGGAACATTATAATGACTTTATTAGTGATTTTGCAAAAGCTAATAATAAGATTGCTAAAGATAAAGATAAAATATTATCCACCGAGGACTTTAAAAGAACTGTTACGGATTGCGTAGGTTACACACTTTGCGAACGTTTCAACATACCAAAAGGTATTTATAACAGTGATGATAACGCTTTTACAGAACTTCACAAATTTAATAATAAACAACTAATAATTTTACTAGGTTGTGCCTCACAATATATTTCACGAAAAACTATTGAAGAAGTAAACGCAGTAATAAACGATAAGGAGAATGAAAATGGACGAAAACAAACCAACGAAAGAAATGTCAATAGCAGAGAAACTAGGCTTCATGGACGAGAGGTTGACAGTCGAGGAAGTGATGGCATTGGAGGAAATGGAGGAACAGAAACCATTTCAGATGGGTAAATGGGGAGCGATGTTTCGGGACTTCATGGAGGAAAATCACCTAGCACGAAAGACCTTCCTAGTGATGGAGGGCGAGTGGTTGGAAACAGTGCAACAAGTTCAAGAGGACGCACTGGACATGGTGGAAACGTTGAGGATACAGTATTTGAGGGACAAACCACGCCCACAAACGGAATACATGAAGATACTTCAATACGAACAGGAAATGATGAGTTACATCGAGGAAATAGTGTTGTTGGAGATAGTTCACAAAGCGAGATAGACGGCTTAAACTTCAAAGTCAATGACAGCGTTTCATATTTTGATGAAGATTACAAAGTTGAAAAGATATTAATTGATGAAGCAGAAGTAGTTTTATTTGACCCAAGACACGCAGACAGAAACGTTGCAGACCTTGATAGTTTTAAGAATAACTTTAACCATTTAACTGAAGAAAAAAATCCATTTGGTAGTTATGATGAATGGAGAAGAAATCAAGAGCCTAAAAATCAAGGCTCTTTTTCTTTGGAAACAGAAAATTATACAACACCTTACGTTATAATAAATAGTAGCGAAAGTGACAGATTTGCCGAAAATGAGAAACTTAACTTTTCTGAAATGGATTTAAAATTCAGAACAGTTGAAAAGGAGTTACGAGAGGAAAGAACAGCTAATGGTTTAAATGGTGGATATTATAAAACTCGTGGAACAATTTTTTATAAGCATGAACAAACAGATACAGAACTATCAACTTATCAATTTCGATATGATGTGTGCAGTTATGATGAAAATAGGTCAGGTTTATTTAACCATATTAATAATCTTTGGACTGAAGCAGAGCGATTATTTAATAGTAACGAAAAAAACGGTCAATGGAATATGTATACAAAAGATGATATTTTAAATTCGCAAAATATTGTTGCTATTCTAAAGCCATTCGCTTTTCAAAATCAAGAAACAACTAATGATGAATTGAAAGCAAATCAGCACATTGAAAATATTGATGGTATTGATTTTAAATTTACGAGTGCAATATCTAAAGTAAATAAAGATATGCCCATCATACCAAAAGAAATGTTTTTCGAGGACTTTAACAAGATTCGTAAAGACATTGATTTCAATAAATACAACGATGGTGACATTATAGGTTATGATAAAAATGGCGTAAAACATAGCGTCAGTCACGTTGACAATAATACTTTTGTTACAACTGAAACGTTGATGACTCCGTCAGGCGAAGTTTTAGGTACGAATAATATTCCAAGTGATATTTTAGAACAGATAAATAAATATAAAAATGATAACGCACAAAGTAATATTATAGAAACTGAAATTAAACAAAGCAATATAGAACAAATTGCACTAGGTGACATTAAAGTTACAGAAATAAATAATCCAAAAGAACAGGAGGAAAATATTTGGATAGAAGAATCGGAAGAACGCCTTTTAGAAGAAGAAAATACAAGTGCAGAAACAAACAAAATAACGCCAACAATTATAGAGGAATTAAGCGAAAACTCAACACCTATAAACTTTGTAATAACATCAGAAAACGATATTGGACTAGCCAGTGGCAAGAGTAAATTTCAAGAAAATGTAACGGCTATTAAATTACTAAAAGAGATTGAAGCCGAAAATAGTTATGCAACACTAGATGAACAAAAAATATTAGCTAAATATAGTGGTTTCGGTGGTATTCCTCAAGCTTTTGATGAACAAAATGCTAATTGGTCAAGTGAAGTTGCAGAACTTAAAAACTTACTAAATGACAAAGATTACGAACTTGCAAGAGGTTCAACACTAAACGCACATTACACAAGTACAGAAGTGATTTCAGCAATGTATGACGGCTTGAAAAGGCTAGGAATTAATGGCGGTAATATTTTAGAACCATCTATGGGAGTTGGTAATTTCTTTGGTAAGCTGCCACAAGATTTCGTTGATAAATCAAGGCTTTATGGTGTTGAACTTGACGAAACAACTGGACGAATTGCAAAGCAACTTTATCAAAAAGCAAATATTGAAATAAACGGATTTGAAAATGCTAAACTTCAAGATAACTTTTTTGATGTAGCCGTTGGTAACGTTCCGTTTGGTAATTATAAATTATTTGACACAAAACTGAATAAACACAACTTTTTAATACACGATTATTTCTTTGCGAAAACGCTTGATAAAGTAAAGCCTGATGGCGTTATTGCGTTCATAACATCAAAAGGTACGTTGGATAAGGCGAACTCGAATGTTCGTAAATATCTAGCAGAACGTGCAGAACTTTTAGGTTCAATAAGGCTACCAAACAACGCATTTAAGCAATCGGCTGGAACAAAAGTTACGACAGATATTTTGTTTCTAAAAAAGCGTGATAAACTTATAGACGCAACAGACGAAAACTGGATATACACAGGCTTTCACGATACTGGGCGTAAAAATGAACATGGCGAAAATGAAGTCGTTCCTCTAAATTAATATTACATTGACAATCCACATATGATGATGGGTGAAATGCGTTTTGACAGTTCAATGTATGGCAACGACAAAGAAACTGCCCTTTTTCCTTTTTCTAAACAGGACACAAAAACTTTGTCATCAGAAACTTTTAAGAAAAATTTTGAGGAACTAAGAAACACTAATTTTTACACAGATGAACAATTAAGATGGATACACAATTTTGAAAAAACGGCAGTTGCGTTAGGTTCGTTCAACGGAGAAACTTTTCTCGAAGAGCCATATTTCAGTCATGGTGGATACAATGCTTATAGTCATTTTAGTGCAATGTTTGATGGTAAGTTAGGCGAATTAATAAGAAATGTAAATAAAACAGAAATTGATAAATCAACAATACCATTAAAAGATTTATTGCAAGAAGCTATAAAAAATCTTCCACAAAATATAGTTTCAAACATTGTAAGTCTTGACGAATTGGAAGATTCAAAGGAAAACACAACAATCCCTGCCGACCCAACTGTTAAGAATTTTTGTTACAAGTTTATTGACGATAAACTTTATCAACGTGAAAATTCAGTAATGATTGAACAGGATTTGCCAAAAGCAACACTAGAACGTATGAAAATGCTAATTGAATTAAGGATGACTACAAAAAATATACTTGATATTCAATTAGATAATTGTTCTGATGATGATTTACAAGCGGAGCAAGGTAAACTGAACATCATGTATGATAAATTTGTTCAGAAGTTCGGTATTATAAATTCAAAATATAATGTTAGAATTTTTGGAGAGGACGCAGAGTTTCCCCTACTTTCTTCTATCGAAGAAGTGAAAGACGATGAGAAAGTTATTAAAGCTGATATATTTAGTAAGCGTACTATCTTGCCCGTAAAAAAAGTTGAAAACGTAGAAAATTCTATCGAAGCATTGGCGGTTTCATTGAATGAACGTGGCTTTATTGATATTGAATTTATGAGTGAATTATCAAAGAAAACTAACGAGGAAGTCATCGAGGATTTGCAAGGCATAATATTTAAAAATCCTTTAAAAGATAACCTTAATGGAAGATTTGATATTACAAACAACTGGGAAACTGGCGATGAATATTTATCAGGTGATGTAGCAGAAAAGCTTGATATAGCTAAAAAGTATGCTAGTGAAAATGACTTCTACAAGCCAAACATAACAGCACTTGAACAAGTACAGCCTACCCCATTGCAGGCACATGAAATCAGCGTAAAACTGGGAAGTAGTTGGATTGACCCTCAATACTATAGGCAATTTATTTTTGAAACGTTAAACCCTAAAGAACATGAGAAAAACGGCATAAACGTATCATACTATAACAAAAGTAACAACTGGCATATTGAAAAGCCATATAGCAAATTTTCAAGCATTGAAGCAACACAAGTTTTTGGAACAAAACGCATGGACGCATACACTTTGATGGAAAATATGTTAAACCAAAAAAGTCCTAAAATATACGATACTGTAGAAGTTGATGGAACTGAAAAGCGTGTACTAAATAAAGCCGAAACTATAGCAATTAAAGACAAATATACATCATTGAACGAAACTTTTAAACGATGGATTTTCGATAATCCAACAAGACGTGAAGTTTTGGTTGATAAATATAACAAGCTTTTTAACAACGAAAGAGTTCGTCAATATGATGGCTCTTTTTTGAATTTTAACGGCATGAATCCTTACATTAAATTAAATGACCATCAAAAAAATGCAGTAGCTAGAATAATTTTAGGTGGAAATACTTTGCTTGCTCACGTTGTTGGGTCTGGAAAAACTTATACAATGGTTGCTGCTGCTATGGAAATGAAAAGGCTTGGACTTACTAATAAACCTTGTTTTGTAGTGCCTAATCATTTGGTTAATCAATGGTCGAACGAGTTCAAAAGGCTATATCCTAACGCTAATATTTTATCAGCAACTAAAAAAGATTTTGTTAAGAAAAAACGCCAACGTTTTTGTGCAAGAATTGCTACTGGCGAATGGGACGCAATAATTATTGGACATAGTAGTTTTGAAAAAATCCCTATTTCAGCCGAAAGACAGCAACAAAAATTAAGTAAAGATATTCAAATTGCAAAAGAAGGACTAGAAGAAGCGAAACAAGATAAAGGCGAAAAATATTTAATAAAAGAAATAGAAAGGACAGTGAAAAATCTTGAATTCAAATTAAAACAATTAAGCGAAAGTACGAAAGATAATGTTATAAATTTTGAGAATTTAGGCATAGATTCCATGTTTGTGGATGAAGCACATGCGTTCAAGAATCGTTTCATGTTCAGCAAAATGGGCAATATAGCAGGACTTTCAAAGGCACATTCTAAGAAATCATACGATATGGAATTAAAGTGCGATTATATAAATGAGGTGAATGGAGCGGAGCGTGGTTTAACTTACGCAACTGGCACACCAGTAAGTAATTCGATGGTTGAACTCTTTACAATGCAATCATATTTGCAAAAGAAAAGCCTTGAAAAGCGAGGACTTGAGTATTTTGACAACTGGGCTTCAAACTTTGGCGAGCGTGTCACAGCGTTAGAACTTGCACCAAGTGGGCAAGGTTTTCGCATGAGAGAACGTTTTGCAAGATTTACTAATTTGCCTGAACTTATGAATTTATACAGAATGGTTGCAGATATTCAAACAGCGGATATGTTGAAACTTCCAGTTCCACAAATTGCAACAGGAAAGCCAATAACTATTTCCGTTGAAGCTAGTCCGTCACAAAGGGCATTAATTCAATCTTTAGTTGAGTTAAGCGATAGTATTAGCAGAGGTGATATTAAACCTGAAGTCTACAATATGTTATGCGTAACAAACGATGGGTGTTTAGGTGCTTTAGATATGCGATGTGTTGATGTCGAAAAATTTCATCAGTTATTGGGTTATGAAGTTGTTGATTTATTAAAGGAAGATTATGAATTTAGTAAAGTAAATGCTTGTATTAATAGCGTTTATGACATCTACAAAGAAACTGAAGCAGACAAATTAACACAAATGATATTCTGCGATGTTTCGACACCTAAAAAACCAATGAACTATATTCAAAACGAACAAGGTGTTTATGAATTAGACCCTACTATAGAAAGTAATTTCAGTGTTTACTATGATATAAAACTTAAACTTATGAATAAAGTTGTACCTGAAAATCAGATTTATTTTATTCACGACGCTAAAAGTGATGAGGAAAAAGAGAAGATTTTCAGTAAAATGAGAAGTGGAGAAATAAGAGTTTTAGTTGGAAGTACAGCGAAAATGGGTGCAGGAACTAATTGTCAAACGAAATTAGTAAGTTTACATCACCTAGATTGTCCGCTAAGACCGTCTGATTTGGAACAGAGAGAAGGTCGCATTGTTCGTCAAGGTAACGAAAATAAGGAAGTGCAAATTTATCAATATGTGACAATGAACAGCTTTGATGCGTATCTTTGGCAAATCGTTGAAACAAAACAGAAGTTTATCTCACAAGTAATGAGTGGTAAAACGCCATCACGAACTATGGAAGATGTGGACGCAACCGCACTAAACTATGCAGAAGTTAAAGCAATTGCTAGTGGAAATCCCGCAATAAAACGCAAGATGGAACTTGAAGTAGAACAAATGCGATTAAAAGTTTTGGAACAACAATTTTTCGCAAATAAATATAGCCTTGAGGATAATATTTTAAAGAAATTTCCAACACAAATTGCTACAACAACTACCTTAATTAAAGCGTTAGAAGTGGATATTGTAACGAGAAATAAAAATACAAATATAGATGAAGATTTCAAAATACGATTAGGAAAAAACACTTACACACAAAAAAAGGACGCAGGCGAATTAATTGTAAAAGCGGTTTCAAGCAACAAGTATGTTGATGAAGAAATTGGCGAATACAAAGGCTTTAAAGTTGTTCCAATGAATAAAAGTCATCTGTTAGATAATCCAAATATAATTTTAAGAGGTGCAAAAGACCATATTGTAGAAATTTCAGAAAGTGGTGTTGGAACAATTATGAGAATTGAAAATGCACTAGGTAATTTTGAAGATAAATTACAATCAGCAAAAGAAAGGCTACAAACAACTAACCAACAGCTAGAAACGTCTAAAACACAACTAACTAAGCCGTTTGAACATGGCGAAGAACTAACCAATGTGCTTTCTGAACTCACAGAAATTAATAACAGTTTGGACATTGGAAAAGACGATAATTCAGCAATTATGGACGATAACGAAAGCAAGCCAACAAGAGAAGTGAAACCAAAATTTGAAGAAGAATATGATGAGGACTATGAGTACGAGTTTGACGAAGATTTAGATATGTAATAAACAACTAAACAATTTAATATATGTGTAAAAAGGTTGATATGCAAGTATTGCCAACCTTTTTGGAGGTGCAGTAAATGGTACAGCGAAAAGAATATTATACAAAACAGGAACTTGAACAAGCAAACAATGCAAACATTTTGGATTTTCTACAATCTATAAATTATGAATTAAATAAAGAGGGAAATTTTTATCGTGGTATGGCTCACAGTAGTTTGGTAATTCGCAACAACGGACAATGGGCATGGAACTCAAAAGATTTAAAAGGTTCTGCACCAGTAGAATTGTTAAAGCAGATTTTAATGGAAGATTACGATTATGACGAAAAGTTAGCTTACATCACAGCAATTAAACGTTTGGCAGGCACTGAGGGGCAGTATTTAAAGCAAAAAAATTATAGTAATTTTATTAATAACAATATCAATGATAGTATTAATAAACCTACAGCAATTGATGAAAATATAAATAAAGAAAAACTAAATAAAGGCAAAATTACGTTACCGCCAAGAAATGATAAATGTTTGCGAACAATAGCATATTTGTGTAACGCTCGTGGACTTGATTTTGAGTTTGTAAAAGATTTGATTTTACAAAAAAAGATTTATGAAACTAAAGGTTGTCATAACGTGTGTTTTGTTTCTTATGATAAAGATAACGTTCCAAAACATGGTTTTATGAGGGGGACTCTTTCAGATAAAAACTTTAAGATGGACATTCCTAATTCTGATAAGAGTTATAGTTTTCTTTTAAATGGTAATGAAAACGCTAAAAAAGTATTCTGTTTTGAAAGTTCTATAGACGCAATTTCTCATGCAACGCTTTACAAACTTGCAGATATGAACTACAAAGATAGTCATAGAATTTCATTACACGGCACTTCATTTATAGGATTGGAACGATATTTAAAAGATAATCCACAAATTGAGGAAGTAGTATCGTGTTTAGATAATGATAAAGTTGGTATATTAAGGTCACAAAAATTATGCGAAGAATTTTACAAACAAGGTTTTAAGACATTTATTCAACCGCCAAAAGAGAAAGATTACAACGAACAGTTGCTACAATTTCTCCAAAACAAGCAAGAACTAGACTTTGAAGATTGTTACGAGCGTGATTAATATATGTTTTTTTCCTTAAAATATTAATTAAACCTTAAAAAAAGAAAAGAACATATAAGCAAAATCTTAAAAAGAGAGGAACATAAAAGCAAAATCTTAAAAAAGAAAAAACATAAAAGACTAGAACCAACCAAAAAGACAAACGATTTATACCAAAAAAAGAAGAAATGGACCCAAAATACTCTAAAATTAATTAGTAGTGCAGGAATAACGCACTGTGTGCGTGGGTGAAACAGCTTGAAAGCAAAGCTTTCAACGGCACAGTAGGACTGTTTTGGGTACTGTATTTGCACAGTGCGAGGGGGTGATATATTTGAACCGAAAAAACAACGAAAAAACAATTCAAGTGACAACAACGATTTTAGTTAGTGACTATGAAAGCATAAAAACGTTGTCAGCAACAACACATAAGCCTATGGCAGAAATCATTAGAGATTATATCCTAAAGGGTATGCACGTTGAAAAAACAAAAGGTGATATTGACTTCATTAGAAAAAATATCCGTGAAGAATTAAACTCAGTGATGGACGGCTACATGAACAGAATTATTAAATTGATTGTGAAAGTCGGCACAATGACAATTACAATGTGTTTCTTCACTTCAAAGCTAACCTATATCTTAATTTCAAAATACAAAGGCAACTTAACATATGATGAAATGTTAAACGAAAGCAAACGCAAGTCACCGGTATTTTTGGGAATGAAAGATAAGTCTATTGACGAACTTTGCAAAAGTATTTTAAATGAAAAAGATGGTAACAATTTTAACGATGAAGATAATAAGTTTTTCAAGGATTGACGTTAAACCTTATAAAAATTAAAAAAATATTTCAAGAACGATTGATTTTTTCTTCTATATAAAGTATAATAATAGTAGTAAGTAATATTTCAAATAAGTTAGGGAGTTACAAACAAAAACAACACTGGAGAGATACTAATGAGTGAAAAAGTTTCAAAACCAATTGGTGATAAAGTTCTAAAACCAACTAGCGACTTAATATTTAAACTGATTTTCGGAAATACTAAGCACGTAGAAATATTGTCAAGTTTTTTACAGGCTGTGCTAGACTTACCAAAAGATGACTACGATAAAATATATATTATTGACCCTCACCTAAAACGAGAAACAATGACAGATAAATTAGGGATATTAGACGTAAAACTGCAAACAAAAAGTGGGAAAGTAATAAATATAGAAATCCAAGTTTCAGATGTTATACAAATGAAAGACCGAGTTGTTTTTTATTCTTCTAAAATGGTAACAGAACAAGTCAGTAGCGGTGATGATTATAACATTAAAAAGGTAATAAACATTATTATAACTGATTACAAACTAATAAAAGACAGTGAGAAGTATCACCATAAATATCAGCTTTACGATATTGAAACTGGTTCAAAATTTACAGATATAATAGAAATAAATACGTTGGAAATCCCTAAAATTCCATCTGAAACAGACGATACAAGCTTATGGGGTTGGTTAAAGTTTTTAGGCTCAGAGAGTGAGGAGGAATTCGATATGATTGCTAAACAAAGTCTTGAAATTGGCAATGCTGTTGCCATTTTAAAAAATTTAAGCCATGACCAAGAAACACGAGAATTGTACAATATTCGTGAGAAAAATAAACACGATGAACAGGCGAAGCTTAATTATGCTACTTCAAAGGGGGTAAAAGAAAGAACTTTTGAAATTGCATTAAAAGCTTTGAAGAAAGGTATGGATATTGAAGATATAATTGAAATCACAAACCTAACTTATGAAGAAATAGAAAACTTACAAAATAAAAGTTACGCAACAAATTAATAGCAACATCAAAAAACGTCTAGGATAACAAATCTTGACGTTTTTTGTTTGTTAAAAAAGAGGTGAGTTATTGCCAAGCCCTTTAGTTTTTAAGTTACGAGTGATTTCTCCACGTTCAAAGGACGCAAGCGTTCGCAACCGCTCACACATTTTTTATATTGGAAAACGAATAGGTGTAGAGTTGAACACTGGAAAGACACACGGTTTATTCGGTAAATCAAATACTGACGAATGTCAAGAGGTTGAGAGTATAAAAGAAGTTGCCGACTATATTTCTGCTAAAACAGACGATGGAACGATTATGTATCGTTGTATTATTTCATTTGATGAAAAGGACGCAATACGGCTAGGTTATGATGAAAAATCAGAATGGGAGAATTTAATCAAACAGAATATATTTGACATTGCCGATAAAATAGGAGTTCCTGCTTCACGAGTTGAATATGTTTGTGCAGTTCACATGGACAAAGGACACCCACATTGTCATTTTATGTTTTGGGACAAGGAGCAAGGAGTTAAAAAGCCATTTGTTCACAATTCCATTGCTAACAAAATTAGGATTGATTTGACGAAGAAAATATATCGTGATGAGTTTGACGAGTTAAACATGATTAAAAATGAAGCGAAAGAAGTTTTATTAGGAAATGCAAATGACTTCTTTAAAGACTTTTTCGAGGAATATAAAAATATAAGTAATAACGATTTCTTAAAAACTTCATTTGAGATGAAAGCAGACTCTGAAAATGCAAGCGGTTTTATTATGAACAATCGCATATCACCTTTTATATTAGAAGATTTTGGCTTGAAGATATTTGATTTTAAGGAACGCTTACCTAAAACTGGTAGACTTAATTATGGCTTTTTGCCAGCTGAAATGAAAAGTGAACTTGAGGATATTGTTTCAGAATTGATTTTCACAAACGATGATTTTAGATTACAGTTTGAAAGATACGTTGACACGAGCGAAACCATAGCCTCATATTATTCAAGCAATCCTGACAAATTGGCTAGTGCAAGACAAAAAGCAGAAGATGAAATGATAAAAAAGTTGTGTAACAAGTTGCTTGAAAACATTAAAAAGATAGATACAAAAGATTATGACGGAAAAAATAAAAAGTATCAAAAAGCATTTAGAAAAACTGAAACATTAAAAGTTATAAAAGATTTATTTTCATTTTTATCAAGAAATAGCGAAAGCCAAAGACATAACGCAAGTATAAAAACTGCGGAACTATCTAAACAAGCTAAAAAAGAATTGGCAATGAAGTTAGAACATTCATCATCAATAGATTGGGAAAGGGATTGAGAACTATAGATAAAAAACTAAAATCAAAGTTTAAAATATTCGGCATTGGATTTATTATAAATATTATATTAACAGCGTTTTTATCAACTTTTGTTTATAGTATGCTATCTAAAACACAAATAACATTTATAAATTATCTGCCACACAACATAATTTTAAGCATGATAAACAATAAAATTCACTTTATGATGTACATAAGTTTCTTGCTAATGTCTATCATGGTTATATTTTTGATAATAAATAATGGCACAAGCGAAAGTTTCGCAAGCGAACTTGACGAAATAACCGAAACGATAAAAACACCAAAGAGCGTGGGGCAATCGCAACATGGGTCGGCTAGATGGCTTAAACCCAACGAATACGATAAGATTTTCAGTAGCTATGATGTTACAAGTGAAAATAAAATAATTGAAGATTTAGTTGAGGGTGGACAAATAGATAAAGGGCAATTAAAAGTTAAAAAAGATTTAATGAAACTCAAAAACAAATAGGAAATAATTTCAAAAACCACTTTATTAATTCGACAAAATGTGATAAACTTATTACAATTGTGATTTTAGAAACGCAAAAACGCAAAGAGGTGAGGAAAATGCAACAAACAAGCTATCACGCAAAATATACTGCGTTGAAATTAATAGAGCAAAAACATCATAACACAGCCGAAAGCTTGATACCGATAATTTCAAGTGCGAACATTGAAATCTTTCCTCATCAGATTGAAGCAGCGTGTTTTGCGTTCAACTCACCTTATAGCAAAGGTGCGATTTTGTGCGATGAAACTGGGCTTGGAAAAAGCGTGGAAAGCCTACTTATTATGTCAAACCAGTTTTATCGTGGCAAAACGCATATTATATTAATTGTACCGACACATTTATTAATGAAGTGGTCGGTTGAAATAGATAGATTTGATATTCCGACTTTTATTTTGGATAACAACAAAGACTTTCAATCTTTGAAAGATGACGGAAACGAAAATCCTTTTATATATGAAGGAATTATTGTTACAACGTATCAGTTCGCTTATTCTAAAGCCGATTTTATCAAGCGAGCAAGCTTTGATTTAGCTGTTTTTGAAGAAGCACATCGTTTAAGAAATGTTTATAAAAGCGAGAATAAGACGGCAACACAACTATACAATGCGTTAAAGGACGTTCCAAAATTACTATTGACGGCTACACCGATACAAACTTCGATACTAGATTTGTTCGGTTTAATCAACTTTGTTGACGATAATGTTTTCACTGACGAAAAAGTATTTTATAAGAATTACTTTCGTAAAATAGAAAATTACTCTGAATTGGGCGAACGTGCAAGCAAATTATGCTACAGAACTTTAAGAATACAAGTTAAAAAGTTCATCAAGTTGCCAAAAAGAATACCTTTGACGATTGAATATGAACTATCATCGAAAGAGCAGAAGTTATACGAGATGGTGAACTTGTACCTACAAATGCCGAATAAAAAGGCTTTTCCGAGCATGGATACTTATTATTTAACGCTAATGTTGCTCAAACTTTTTTCTTCATCATCATTTGCGTTGCTTGAAACTTTAAACAACATGACGATACGGCTTGAAGATTTTGAGAAAGCACCAAATGAGTTAAAATTTGTAAAGCAAATGTTGACTTTATGCGAAAGCATAACATCAAACGCTAAAGGAAAAGCCTTATTACAAGCTATAAATGATGGTTTCAAAACGTTGAAAAGTTTAAAAGCCAAACAGTGGGATTTTTAAATATAGATAGTCCAACGAAGAACATTAAGGAAAGAATGAAAGCACAAAAGGAACTTGTAACGCTTGAAAAGGTTGTAAGTAAAGCAGAAAACGATTTGTACGATAGAAAAATTATGCTTGAAGTTGAATTTATAAAGCGAACAAAGGAGTTAGTCAAAAAATCAACGTTAACCGTTTATGAGGAAGAAGTTTTTGTTTTGAATTTTAGTGTGGATTAAGGAGTGATTTAATGAATAAAAAGTATCAAGTATTTATTAGTTCTACATATACTGATTTAATTGAGGAAAGAAAAGAAGTTATACAAGCATTACTTGAACTAGATTGTATTCCAGTAGGAATGGAATTATTTCAAGCTTCAAATGAAGACCAATGGACATGGATTAAAAAAGCTATTGATGATTGTGACTACTATATTCTTATTTCAGCAGGGCGTTATGGTTCTATATATGAAGAAAAAGATTTGAGTTATACAGAAATGGAATATAGGTATGCCTTAGAAAAAGAAATACCTGTAATAGGATTTTTGCATAAAAATCTATCTTCTATTAGTAAAGAACATTCAGAAAAAACCGAAAAGTACGTTGAAAAGTTAAATCAATTTAGAGAATTTGCACGTAAAAAACTAATAAAAGAATGGGAAACTGCTAAAGAACTAGGCGGAACAGTTTCAAGAAGCATGATAAGTTTGATAAAAAATTCTCCTAGAGATGGTTGGGTAAAAACTAGCGAACTTTTAGTGGATACAAATACTACCGTTGAACTTGCTAGATTAAGTAGAGAAAACGCTGAGTTAAGAATTAAAGTTGAAAGCTTTGAAAAAGAATGCGACAATCTTAAAAATGTAGAAAGAGAATTTAAATTTAATATAGTTACAAAACACAAGCAAGGTAAGAAAGTTGAAGTTAAGAAAAAAATTATAACTTTAAATACAAATGAAATTTTTCTATTATTAGCTCCATTAGTGCTTGTTTATATCAGTGAGGGTATATTATATGATGAACTATGCTCTAGGATTATAGAGCGAGAAAACCCTACTAACGAAAATACAGAAATTGAAATTATTGACAGTATCAAAAGAGAATTATTTACTTTCTTTTACATGAAAGATTTTATTAAAGCAGAACTTATGGAAAAAGATACTGGAGATTTTGATTTTGGAGCAAAAAAAACTACTCATTGGATTTTAACTGCTACTGGAAAAGCATATTATTCGAAACTTAATTATTAATAAAACAGGAGGAAATTATGGAAAAAATAGACCGATACACAGATGATGTGAACAAAGAATATCTAGTGAAAATGAAAGCAATTCTCCCCGAAGTTTTTACGGAAGTTGGGGGTAAAGAGAAAGTTGACATTGACAAGTTGCTTACTATTTTAGGTGTTGACATGACAGAAGATTTTGAAAAGTATGAGTTTAAGTGGAAAGGAAAGCGAGAAAGCCTTGCGGTTGCAGGCAAACGCACCAATGCAACGTTACGCCCTTGTGTTGAAGAAAGTAAAAACTTTGACACAACTAAAAATTTATATATTCATGGGGATAATTTAGAAGTTATGAAATTGTTGCAACGTGGTTATCATGGACAAGTTGCCCAAATTTTGATTGACCCACCGTACAATACTGGTAATGATTTTATATATGAAGATGATTTTGAGGACAATATCGCTAACTACAAAGATAAAACTATGCAAATGTTTAGAAATAATCCTGAAACAGCAGGACGTTTTCATACAAAATGGTTAAACATGATGTATCCACGAATTAGAATTGCTAAAACACTACTTAGAGATGATGGGGTTATGTTTATTCATATTGACGATAACGAACAAGCTAATCTTAGAAAAATATGTGACGAAAGTTTTGGTGAGGACAATTTTGTTGCTCAAATAATTTGGGAAAAAGCTTTTTCTCCAATAAATTTGAAAAAACATTTTTCTGAAAATCACGATTATATTTTATGTTATGCTAAAAACAAAGAATTGTTAGTTTGTAATGGCTTGACAAAAAATGAAGAAACGCTAAATAGATATAAAAATCTCGATAATGACCCAAGAGGAGCATGGACTTCTGGTGATTTATCAGTCGGACCTATAATTGCTGAAAAAGTCTATGAGATAACTACACCAAGCGGTAAAAAAATATTGCCTCCTAATGGATATTGCTGGCGTTTAACTAAAGAAAGACTTGATGAATATATATCTGAAAATAGAATTTGGTTTGGTGAAAAGGGAGATAATGTACCTAGAATAAAACGTTTTTTATCAGAAGTTAAAAATTCAATTACACCTATGACTATATGGAAACATTCAGAAGTAGGACATTCACAAAATGCTCAACAAAGCTTAAAAAAATTATTTGATGATAAAGCATTTTTTGATTATCCAAAGCCAGTTGACTTAATTAAAAGAATGCTTGAATTGTATACAAACCCTCAAAATGATGATATTGTGCTAGATTTCTTCAGTGGGTCGAGTAGTGTTGCTCATGCCGTCATGCAATTAAACGCTGAAGATAACGGCAACCGCCGTTTCATCATGGTTCAATTGCCTGAGATGTGCGATGAAAAATCAGAAGCGTTTAAGGCTGGGTATAAAAATATTTGCGAAATTGGAAAAGAACGCATAAGACGTGCAGGGGAGAAGATAATTGAAAATGGAAAATTGAAAATGGAAAATGAAAAAGATGTTGAACGAAATGTTGAGAATGAAGGTGATGATAATTTTCAATCTTCAATTTTCAATTTTCAATTAGATGTAGGTTTTCGTGTGTTAAAACTTGATAGTTCTAGCGTTATTCGTTGGGATAGCACGGAGTTAGAGGACGATGATGTGTCTATTCTTGAAGCACGTTTGCATACTACAATTGATACTTTAATTGAAGATAGAACGGACTATGACCTATGTTTTGAGGTTATGTTGAGGTTGGGTGTTGATTTAAGCGAACCTATAACGCAAGTTGAAATATTAGACAAAATAGCTTATGTTGTGGGTGAAGATTGTTCTGTAATGTTGTGTGTCGATACGAATATTACTAAAAATCATGCACTTGAAATGATTAATTATTCCCCAGCCTATGCGGTTTTTGCGGAGCGTTGTTTCGAGGAGTCTAATGTTAAAATGAATGTTAAACACGTTTTAGAAAAAGCAAGAATTGAAGTTCGTGCTTTGTAAGAACAATGGAAAATGGAAAATTGAAAATTGAAAATTAAAGTTACTTTTTAAATTTATATTGGGGTGATATTTATTGAAAATAATTTGATTGAGATTAAAAGTTTTGATTTTGCAATTAGAATTGTAAATCTATATAAATATTTAAGTTCAGATAAAAAAGAATTTGTTTTGTCAAAACAAATTTTAAGAAGTGGCACAAGTATTGGAGCAAATATTGCAGAGGCTTTAAATGGACAAACAAAAAAAGATTTTCACATGAAAATGAATATATCGTTAAAAGAAACAAGCGAAACAAAATATTGGTTGAGATTGCTTGAAGCAACTGGATATTTAACTGATAAAGAACAAAAGTCAATTTTAATAGATTGTATCGAAATTGAAAAAATATTGACTAAAATAGTAAAAACAACAAGAGAAAATTTACATAATGACGAAAATAAAATGTAACTATCATTTTCCATTTTCAATTTTCCATTATCGAACGGAGTGAGATACATTGAAGATAAAGTTTAAAAATCAACAGTTCCAAACGGACGCAGTAAATGCCGTAACTTCGCTATTTAAAGGGCAAGAGAAAGGCTACACAACTTTTTCAGTTATTGAAGATGACCAAATAAATTTGCTTGATGATGGAACTGGTCTTGGTAACAATCTACTTATTGATGAAGAAAAATTAATTGCTAACATGAATGATGTGCAAAAAGATAATAATTTAGCTTTAACAACAGAATTATGTAGTAATAATTTTTGTTGCGAGCTTGAAACAGGCACAGGTAAGACATTTATTTATACAAAAACCATATTTGAACTAAATAAATTGTATGGATTTACTAAATTTATTATTGTTGTTCCTAGTGTTGCAATTCGTGAGGGAGTTTATAAGTCTTTGCAAATGACAGACGAATATTTCAAAGCGGAGTATGACAACGTTCCGTATAAATATTTTATTTATAATTCTAACAAATTGTCGATAGTTAGGGACTTTGCGACGGATACAAACATTCAGATTATGATAATAAATATCGACGCATTTAAGAAAAGTGAAAATATTATAAATCAAGAACAAGATAGATTGTGTGGCGAAAAAGCAATCAGTTTTATTCGTCAAACAAACAGCATTTTGTTTTTGGACGAACCGCAAAGCATTGATAATACAGAGAAATCTAAGGAGGCAATCGCAAGTTTAAACCCTCTTGCGACTTTTAGATATTCGGCAACGCACAAAGAAAAAATGAATATGTTATATCGTTTAACCCCTGTGGACGCATACGAAATGGGCATTGTTAAGCAAATTTGCGTGTCGAGCAATCAAACAATGGACGATAATAACAAACCATACATTCGACTTTGTGATGTTTCAATGGAGAATGGTTTTGTTGCGAAAATTGAAATTGATATAAAAAATAAAAAAACTGGTACAATCGAACGTAAAATTAAGAATGTTAAAAAAGATGATGATTTGTATTTTGTTAGCGGAGAACGTGATATTTACAGCGGTTACGTCATTGCAGGCATTGATTGCACCCCTCAAATGGAGAAAATCGAGTTCACTAATCAAGATTTTTTACCACTTGGAAAATCAATGGGTGATATTCCTGAAAGCACTATAAAAAAGGCACAAATACGCAAAACAATCGAAATTCATCTTGATAAAGAGTTACGATATATCGACAAAGGAATTAAGGTTTTATCGTTGTTTTTCATTGATGAAGTGGGAAAATATCGTGATTATGATTTAGAGGACACAAAAGGCGTTTATGCACATATGTTTGAAGAAAGTTACAACGAATTAATCAACGAAAAACGCTATGCAAAAATTAAAGAAAAGTTTCCTTTTAGGATTGAACAAGTCCATAACGGCTACTTTTCACAGGATAGAAAAGGCAATTATAAGAACACAAAAGGGGACACAATTGACGATTACAACACTTATCATACGATAATGCGGGACAAAGAGTTTTTGCTTTCCTTTGAATGTCCCCTCCGTTTTATATGGTCGCATTCAACTTTAAAAGAGGGTTGGGACAATCAAAACGTTTTTCAAGTGTGTACGTTGATTGAAAACAAAAATATTTTCACTTGTAGGCAGAAAATTGGGCGTGGTTTAAGGCTTTGCGTTGATAATAATGGAAATCGTATTGAAGATAAAAACATCAATATTTTACACATTATCGCAAATGAAAGTTATGCTGAGTTTGCTACTAATCTACAAAAAGAGATTGAAAAAGAAACTGGTTATCGTTTTGGAGTGCTTGAAATCGGCTTATTTGCGGACATAACGTATACAAATGACAAAGGCGAAACCGAAAAAATATCATACGATGACGCAAGCGAAATTATTAAACATTTTGAGAAAAAAGACTATATTACAAAAGATGGTAAAGTAAAAGATACGTTAAAAAATGACATTGCAAACGGTACACTCGACTTGCCACAACGTTTTGAAAATGCTAGAGTTAGGCTTGAAAACGTTGTAAAACAATCAACGAAAACAGTTCCAATTAGAGATGATAAAACGCAAGTTATCGTTAGATTGAAAAATGAAGCAATGCTTTCAGAGGAATTTAAAGCAATATGGAATAAAATAAAATATAAAACAACATACGAAATAAGTTTAAATGAAGATGAACTATTTCAAATTTGTATGAATGATTTCGCCATGTTACCACCAATTTCAACGGCTAGAGTTGTTACAACTACCGCTAAGATTAACATTAAAAAGAATAAAATAACTGGTGAAGAAACTTCCGTTGTCGGTGGCGAAAGGATAATAATGAAACACAAAATCCCTGACATTGTAAGGATAATTGAAGAAGCTACAGGCTTATCAAGAAAGTTGATTGTTAAAATAATTGTGAAAACTGGACGATTGTTAGAATTTAAAAACAATCCTCAAAAGTTTATTGAAGAAAGTATCAATATTATTGGAAATGCAAGCAAAAAGCTATCTATTGATGGAATAAAATATACAAAACTTGATGGCGAAGAATATTATAAACAAGTGGTTTTTGATAGTGAAGAATTGATTGCATATATTAACAAAAATGCCGTACCAGTGGAACATAGCGTGTATGACCACGTTATTTATGATAGTGAAACGATTGAGAAATCCTTTGCGTATGCACTTGATAATGACCCTGATGTTAAAATGTTTTTTAAGTTGCCTAGCAAGTTTAAAATTGATACACCATTAGGCACTTACAATCCCGACTTTGCGGTGTTTATTGAAACAAACGGCGAAGATAAATTATATTTTGTTATCGAAACAAAAGGCAGTACAAACAAAAACGATTTAAGACCAGTTGAACAAATGAAAATTCATTGTGGACTTGAACATTTTAAATCACTTGAAAGCGTTGACTTTAAACTTGCTAAAGAATGGCGAGGAGTAAAAGTTAATATGTAAATAATTAAATAAACAATTCAAATCCTTTGTAATTCTGATATAATCAGAAATTCAAAGGATTTTTTATATAGATAATTTTTTAAATTGAAAATTGAAAATGTAAAATTGAAAATGTAATTTACTTATAATTTTCAGTTTTCAATTTATAGATGAGGTGATAAGAACTGACATTTAAAGGAATAAAAGAGAAAGTAATAAACAAAGTTTTACAAAGACAAGAATTGCCAACAGGTCCGCCAGTTCCTACAAATGGTGGACTTGTTATCGGTTACGAAAAGGTTGACAACAAAGAAAAGCTTTATTATCTTGATGATGATGTTCATACTTTGATTTTAGGTGCGACACGTTGCGGAAAAACTAGGTCGATAATACTTCAAAGTATATGTTTTACTGGACTTTCTAGCGAAAGCATGGTTATAACGGACGCAAAAGGCGAACTTTACGATTATACTAAGCCGTTTCTTGAAAGGCTTGATTATGAAGTGATAGCGTTGGACTTTAAAAACCCTTTAAAGTCGGCAAAGTATAACTTTTTGCAACCAATAATTAATGCGTTAAAAAGTGGTGATGAACAAAAAGCCGTTTCGTTAGTTTGGGACATAACTTCGAGCCTTGTAACTGAATCAAAAGGCGAAAGAATATGGCACGATGGAGAGTCCTCTGTCATTGCAGGGGCAATTATGAGTGTAGTTTTCGACAACATGAAAAATCCTAAGTTTCAGAACTTCACGAATGTTTTTAACTTTATCAATTATATGTGCAAGGCTGGCGAAAAAGGCGAAATGCCTTTAAACAAATATATTGATGACTTAAAAGATACCCACCCTGCTAAGGCTTTGTTTGGAGTAGCATTGCTTGCACCATCAAAAACTAGAGGTTCATTCTTTACTTCAGCATTGGCAACTTTAAGGCTTTTTACGAACCCTTACATTTACAATATGACTTCTGAAAGTGAGTTTAAACTTGAGGATACTGGAGTTAAAAAACGTGCAATATTTATAATTTTACCTGATGAAAAGACAACTTATCATGGTCTTGCAAGTTTATTTGTTTATCAACATTATATTTCACTTGTTGAAACAGCAGATGAACGTGGTGGAAGATTGGAAAAGAGAACGAATTTCTTGCTAGACGAGTTCGGCAACTTCACCAAAATATCAGCTTTTATCAATATGCTAACAGTTGGCGGAGGTCGTGGAATTAGGTTTAATATCGTTATTCAATCGTTTTCACAAATTGAAGAAAAGTATGGGCGAGAACAAGCCGAAACAGTGAAGGACAATTGTCATTGTCTTATTTATTTAAGGTCTGAAAACCCCAACACTAACGCAGAAATAAGTAAGCGTTTAGGCAAATATACAACTTCAAGCTATGGACGTTCTAATTCTAATTCAGCTAGAAACCCAAATAGCAGTAGTTCGATGAATTTAATCGGTCGAGAGTTACTAATGCCTGAAGAAGTCAACAAACTTCAACGTCCTTACTTGCTTGTGATGTACAGCGGTTTTTATCCTGCAATAATGAAAATGCCCGACATTTCAAGTTGGTTATTTAATAAAATGCTTGGAATGGGTGACAAAGAGCATAACACAAAGTTGCGTTTTTATCGCCAAAACATTAGAGAAACAAGAGAATGTAAACCTTTTGAGTTGTGGGGAATATGGAATAAATATAAAGTTGGTGGTGCGAAAGAGCCAACACCAATAATTCAAAACCCAAACGAATTTCCTGATGGCTTGCGTGAAGATGAACAAAGCGAGCAACAAGAGGACGAAGCGTTAAAAGATGTTGCGAAAGATTTCAATCGTGCAAATGATATAAATAAATATGATTAAAGGCAATTGAAAATTGAAAGTGGAAAATTGAAAATTAAATGGAAAGGATTGATTTTATGAAAACTAAAAAAGATTATTTTAAGAGAAAAAATTATTTAGAGGAAAGTAAAATTGCAAAAATTTTGAACAGTTTTAAAGCGTTGATTTTTTCGGCAACAGCTTTTGTAACTTCTGTTATATTTTGGCTTTTTAGCTTAATGACTAGCCAAAATGTTTTTGCAGGTGGTTTACAAAGTTCTAAATTTGTAACAGGCACTCAAAAAATGCTAGAGGACGCAACGAACGTTTTGATTATACTTGCTCCAGTTGTTACGATTTTCGTTGTCGGTTACTGCTTTATACGTAAAGGAGCGTGTGACGAAATGGATTACAAAAAATGGGCAACACGCATAACTACGGCAATTGTGTGTTGTATTGGTGTAGTTTCCGCTTCAATCATCGTGAAGGTCATAATGGACTACTACAAATAAAGGAGAATGATTATTGGATAAAATATTAATCTCATTGATAAATACGTTCATAAAAGGTTCGGGAGAACTGTTAAATAATATTTTAGTCGGCTTGACGGAAAAAATATTTTATGCAGAAGTTGCATTCACTCAATCGTTAGGCAATCCCAGTTTAATGGAGTTTGACAAGGTTTATCAACTGTTTTTAGATTTTGCTATATCGTTAATTATATTAAAATTTCTGAAAAAAGGTTTTGATATTTACATCGGTTGGCAAGATGGTGACAAAGACGCAGACCCCTTAAACCTTGTGACAAACTTTATAAAAGCAATCGTAACAGCGTTGAGTTTCCGCTTTCTATATGGTGTGATGGTTGAGATTATCGTTGATTTCATGGACAATTCGTTATTAGCGTTGTTGACTTTAGAGGAAAACAAAACTTTAGTAGATGTAGTAATTAATTTAGGTGGCAACCAATTATTTTGGTCGATTGCAGGACTTGTTTTGATAATTTGCTATTGCATATTATGGATAAAATTTCTTGTGCTTGGTGTGGAAATGTTGATGTTACGCATTGCGTTTCCACTTTCTTGCATTGGCTTGATTGATAGTGATAAGGGAGTTTTTTCACCTTATATGAAAAAGCTTTTTATAATATGTTTGACGGCAATCATTCAAATATTTTTATTAAGATTATCGTTAATTTTGCTAGGTTCAAGCCATTTATTATGGGGACTTGCATTGTGTTTTGGAGCAATGAAAACACCAAAATCTCTACAAGAGTTTATGTTTTCATATGGAAATGGTGGCGGTGCAATCAGCGGAGCAATAAACACAGGCTATCATATTTCGGGACTTGTTTCAAAACTAAAAATGGCGAAAGGTGGCTAAAGTATGGAGAAAATAACAGAATTGTCAAACGTGATTTTATTGCTAATCAGAGTTGGGGCAATTTTTAGAATTGCATTAATTTTCTTTCAAATGATAGGAAATGAAGATGAAGCACAGGCAAGCAGACGCAGGATAAAAAATGTACTGAAGTTTTATGTTGTTGCGGAGTTGGTTTTTGTTTTGAAAGATTTGATAATTGGATATTATTGAGAAAATAATAGTTGATATTAAATTATCGTTAGTGTATAATTATATTAGATTACTTGCGACTTTAAAATTGTTGTTAAGTATAAAATTTATATTTTATGCAAAGACAGAGATTGAGAAATGAATGGGGGAGATTTTTGTATGATGAAATTTGATTTGAAAAGTTTGGTATTGGGCTTTTTATTAGGTTCAATTGGCTTAACCACAGTATTTGCAGCCACAACAAAAAAGAATGTAGAAATTGATTATGCCACTAAAAACATTGAAATTGATGGTAAAAAAATGGAAACCACAGCCGATAGTCAGCCATTTTTATTGAACGGCAGGACGTTTGTTCCTGTTCGTGTTCTTGCGGAAACACTTGGATGTGTTGTCAATTACAATTCTATAGATGAAACAATTTATATTAGTAGAGAAATACCCAAATATGAAACGATAAGCCAGTTTCTTATGCAGGCAACAGATTTTGTCGGTGTAGACTCACCCGATAAAGTTGTAACAGTTTGGTCAGAAGGTGTAAAAAACCGAGACGCCGCACTACAATATTGTGTTATGACCAAACAACTAAAAGATAACTACGCTAAAGGCTCAGAGGCGGAATTTGAAAATTGGGTTACGGGTGTATCTAGTCCTTGGGTTGAGGAATACGAAATTTTAAAAAAGGAAAAAATAAGTGATACATCTTATACTTACGATTTAAAATATCACACAATGTCTGTGGGTATTGATTACCCATTCAATGTAACATTAAAAGTTATTAAAGATGGTGATTTTTGGCGTATTTCAGGAATAGATGGTGATAAAAAATCAGAGGTCTATACTGGTTTCACAAATTCTAAATAAAGAGAAAAAATAAACATTATCTAAAAAACTAAATATGAACCTCAAAAAAACGCCTTGACCCCTCAAGACGTTTTTTTAATACTAATAATAATTTAAGGAGAATAAAATGGAAAAAGAAGAAAAAGAAAGCACATTATACATTCCAGTAAACATAAAAACTAGATTCGAGTTTTTTGATGGTTTTGGTTTTTCAGAACTTGCTATAACGGCAATCATTGGAGCATTAAGTATTGGCGTTGCTATAATAATCTATGCCCTAACAGAGGATTTTTACAAAGGTGTTTTAATAGTTTTGATAACGCTTGCGACAACAGGAATGGCGGTTCGCAAAAATGAGATAAACCAATCTGTTACTGATATGGTTTGTTTATATTTTAGATTTTTGAACACCCAACAAACTTATAAATATGAATATAAGAGCAATTATCCTTTACGGCTTGAAAAGGAGGGATTGTGGAAATGAGTTTTATAAGAAATGTTTTAAATCTATTCAAAAAAGATGAGGAAACAAAGGAAAAACTAAATCGCAAATTAACAGCTAATGAGTTTATGAATATCAAAAACATTAAGAATGATATTTTATATACTCTTGACAATAACTTGTTTGTTTACATTAAAATTCAGCCAATTTCGTTGGAATTGCTATCAAAACGTGAACAAAAAATTCGTGGTAGACAGTTTTCAGCAGAGTTTTCTTCTATTAAAAGAATGTATAAGTTGTTTTCAATTTCAAGACCAGTTGATGTTTCTTTTATGCTTGAAAACTTTAAGCAAGTTGAAGAAGAAACTACCGATAAAAAGCGGAAAGAAGTGTTGCGGAATAAAATATCAGAGTTAAACTCGTTTGCAATGTCAGGTGATATTTTAGAGCATAACTTCTTTTTAATTTTATGGTTGAAAGATAAAGAGGACGCAGAAAGGGAACTTTTAAAACAAGCAAACGAAGTAATGGCACGGTTTAGTGCTTGTAAAATGAATGTTAATTTTTGCAAAAAAGGTGAAATTATAAAGCTTTTAAACCTTTTTGCTAATCCTAATTACGCCCATCTCGAAGATGACGATATGGACGAATATATTCCATTTGTAGAATAATAAAAGTAATTTAAAAGATTGGAGTTGGCTATTATAGGAAGAAAACAAATGGTGCAAATCGACAATAATCTTGTGACAGGACTTGCCCCTCATGGCGGTTTGAGTTTTAATAGTCATAGAGTTATGTTGGGTGACAGTTTTGTAAAAATATACGGATTGACTAAATATCCGCCATCTTTAAAACGTGGGTGGGCTTCAAAAATATCGAACTTACCAAACGTAACCATGTGTCAAATGTACGAACCATGCGACAGCGGTGCAATGATTGTCGATTTCTCAAAAAGCGTTGCAACATCAAGAGGTGTTGCCGAAACAACTCGTGACGCATTAGAACGACAACGTGCAGAAAAGTCAGCAGTAGACGCAGAGGAATTAATGAGGCACATAGACGAACGTGGCGGAGCTATGGGTTATATGACGAATATGGCAATGATTACAGGGCGAAGTGAAGAAACGCTTGAGAAGTCATGCAGACGTTTTGAAAGTGGCATTGCAAGCTTAAATTGTAAGGCTCGGCTTTTCGTAAATCAGATGAAAGAGGCATTTAAAACGTTAAGTCCGTGCAATGTTCCAAATAATGATATTCTGAAAATTGGTAGGCGAAACGTTCCGATTTCCTCATTTATTGAGGGTTTTCCGTTTTCGTCAAACGCATTTGTAGATAAGAAAGGTTATCCGTTTGGAAGGAATGGCGAAAACGGCTTAATCGTACTAGACCCTTGGGTTCGTGGCGGTGATAGGACTAATTCAAACTTTGTTATTTTAGGAATTGCAGGAGCAGGAAAGTCGACAATTACAAAGTATTTGATGATTTCAGAGTTCGCAATGGGAACTGGTTGTATCGTTGTTGACCCAGAGTCAGAGTACGCAGAAGTCACGAAAGCGTTAGGCGGTGACTTGATAAATGCGGGCGGTGGAGCGTTTATTATCAATCCGTTGCAATTTAAAAGAGTTCCTAAAGACGAGGAAGACGAAATTGAGAAATTATACACAAATGAAGATGGCAAAGGAATTAGTAAAATGGCGTTACACTTCAAAAGTCTTGAGGTGTTTTTTAAATTATATGCACCTGATTTATCAACTAAACAGCTTTCTTTATTAAAACAATTTTTAGAAATGTTGTATAATAAATTTAACATTTATTGGGATACAGATTGCACCAACTTGAAAAATACGGACTACCCTATTTTTTCAGATTTATACGATTTGATTGTAGATATAAGGGAAAACGGCAATTTGGACAACAAGCATAAAGACGATGTTTTCGAGTTGGAAATCATTTTAAGAGAATTAGCGAAAGGTGCAGACAGCTTTATTTGGAATGGACACACAACTGTTGAACCTACTTCAAAATTCATTTGTCTTGATACTCACGATTTACAAGAAACATCTGAAAACGTCAAAAAAGCTCAGTATTACAACATTCTTACATGGTGTTGGGAACAGATTCCGAAAGATATCGGTGTGCCGTTACTTTGGCACATTTTTGCCCTCACTTTGGGCAAAAAAAATGAGTATGAGCAGAGATAGAAATGAGAAAACAATGTTGTTTGCAGATGAAGCTTATATGTTGGTTGACCCACAAGTCCCTCAAAGCCTTATATATTTAAGAAATATAGCGAAACGAGCAAGAAAATACTCCGCAGGATTGTGTGTAATTTCACATTCAGTAGTAGATTTCCTTGACCCCTCCGTAAAGCTTTACGGACAGGCTTTACTGGACTTGCCAGCGTATAAAATCATTATGGGAACTGATGGTGTGAATTTAAGCGAGTTAAGTAAAATCTATAATTTATCAGAAGTTGAAGAAGAAAAATGTGCGAGCAAAAAGCGAGGGCAAGCGTTGTTTTTTGCAGGAAGTATGCGATATTCTGTAAACTTTGATGGTTCGATAAGTGATTACGAACTAGGTTTAATGGGAAGTGGCGGTGGTAAATAATGAGTGCCGCCGCCTTAAAAATTGCTGTTCAAGTTTTAATGAAACTTATTGAAGATGAAGAAGCACGAAAACGACTATTTTATATAATTGCTATACCTACAGTTTTCTTGATTTTACTGGTTTCTTCGATACATTATATGTTTACAATGCCGTTTGAAATGTTGGGCGAGTATTTTGGTTTAAACACAGAATATGCAGAAAACGTTATTGATGATTATTCAAATAATGCTGATTTTATGGTTAATACACCAAACGATTTTGTTGACATTGATTATAGTAATTATGACCCATTAGATAAAGTAGCGTTTGAAAAATTAATGGACGAAGCGAAGAAATACATTGGTTTTCCTTACGTTTTTGGCGGTTCGACCCCTTCAACAAGTTTCGATTGTAGCGGATTTATTTGTTGGGTGTACACAAAGTCAGGCGTTTTCGAATTACCACGAACCACGGCACAAGGTATTTATGACAAATGTGTACCAATTCCAAAAGATGAAGCCAAAGCAGGAGATTTAATTTTCTTTCATTCTACATATGAAAGTGTTGGAGAAGTCAGCCATATAGGCATTTATTTAGGCGATAATTTGATGTTGCATTGCGGAAATCCTGTCGGTTTTACAAAAACTGATACTACGTACTGGGTAAAACACTATTATGCAATGGGTCGTTTGATTTCCCCAAAAAACGTTGAAAACACTGATGTTTCAGAGGTTATAGAAAGTAATCAACAAAGAAAGTAGATTTTTATTTACAAAAAAGTAGGTGATTTTTATTGTCATTTTCATAACAACTAACAGAGCGAATTTAATTGATAATATTGTTAATAAACATTTTTTAATGCCAAAAATAATTAAGACAAATAACCTAAACAATTTCACCTTAAACAACGTGAAAAGCTTATCTCACGCCACTCATTTAATTATTGACTTACCTTGCTTGAATGATAATAATGAGGAAATCGTGACGGCTATAAATATGTTACGTAAAATTTACATGGAAATGAGAATTATAATTTTAGCAGATAGTGACAAATTCAAGCTTGAAAACAGGGACTTATTAAGGCGAATATATGAAAAAGGTGTACTTGATATTTTGGCAGAAGTGACAGATGAAACGCTTGAAAAGTCTATCGTTTACGGCAAAACAGAAGATGAGGCTAACGAGTTTTTTGTTCAACGTCCTGATTTAAGTAAAATTGATAATCGTAAAAAGTTAGAAGAAAATTTAAAGGAAAAACACGAGCAAACGTTAATATTACAAGAAAAACAGCAAGCCGAGAAACGTGTTGAACAATTAAAACAGCGTGAAATTATTTTACCCAATAAAGAGTTTCGCAAATATAAACCTTACGTAAGCGTTGCAGTTTGCGGTGCAGAGCCACACATAGGGGCAACTCACAATGCTATTTTAATTACAAAGTTTCTTACTGAAATCGGCTTTAAAGCTTGTTATCTTGAAGCAAACGAAAGTCAAAAAATCTTTAGCTTACGGAGTTTTTATGCTAATAAATGTAATTTTAACGATAGAAAGCATTTGTTGCAATGTTTTGGTGCGGATATTTTTTCAGACTTTAACATTGCCGATGTTTTAGAGGAAAACTACGATTTTTATGTTTTTGACTTGGGTGTTTTAAATGAAACAAAGTTAACAAGTTTTCTAACAAAAGATGTTAAAGTTTTAGTTAGTGGTTCAAAGGCTTGGGAAATCAACAAAACAAAAGAGTTGTTGCCAATTCTAGGTGCTAAAAATATTGTCAACTTTATATTTAACTTTTTAATAGCCAATGAGGAACAAAAGGTTTTTAGCACGATGGGCGAATTAAAGAAGTATTGTTTTTCTTCTGAATATACTGAAAACCCCTTTTCTACTGGAGTTAATATTAAAACTTACAGAAATATTTTTAGAGAGTATATCATTCAAAATGAAATAGAAATAAATACAAAGGTTAGAAAAACAAAGTTTAGATTATTTTAAAATAATGTTGGAGGTTGAAAACATGAACACTAAAAAAATAATTGCAACATTTTTAACTACCTTAATTATGGGTAGTTTTTTTACGCAGAGTGTGCTTGCCGAAAATCAAGTTTTTGTTGATGGATACAAGCTAAATCACACTTTAAACAAAGACGAAAGGACTTACGTACAACTTGACGAGTTGTCGCATTATATAAATTATCAATTAGATTTTGATAATGAAACGAAGGCGGTTAATTTATATAAGCAAGGTGCAGAAAAGCCTATCATCAAGCGAGAATACAGTCTTTTTCCTGTAAATATTGAGGAGATAGAATTTGATAACAAAAAAGAAATCGTAAAGGTTTATGAATTAACAGAAACCGAAAACCCAAAAGAAATTTCAAGAGAAACTTTTGAGAAAAACGGCTACAACTATGAACTAACCGACATCACAAAAAGCAGTAATAAAGATGTTGATGTCAAGCCTTATGAGGAAACTATTTCTATAAACACAAATTCAAACGATACGAATGTCATTATAAAAGAGTTGCAAGAAACTAAAGAACATAAATCAGACGATGGTTATGTTGGAGTTTTAAAGCTTGATATATCGTCAGTAAAAACTGAAATAGCAGGCAAAAAGTCAAGCACTTACAACATTTCTGAAACGAGAGAATACCCTAACCTTTCAAGTTCAGACACGAGCCTTGTTCCAAAAACGATAAATCTAAACGGCAAAACGTTAAACCTTGCAGGCGTAAATTGGAAATCATCAAACACAACAAGTGTTGATTACGAGCCACTTGCGGACACTTTCACAGCGGTTGCAACCTACACAGGCACTGGAACAAAAAGTAGTATCACAGGCTACACCACCACAGCAATTTATCGTGGTGATATATCAAAAGAAATTCAAGGCAAAACAATTTACACGGCTTATTTTCTAGGAACAAAGATAGAAAAAGAGCCTGAGCCTGAACCAGTTAAAGAGCCAACGGTTGAAGAACTAGAACAACAGTTAAAAGACTTGAAAATTAAAGAAAAAGCAGACAAAGTATCACAGGGAGCATTTGTTTTTAATCCATTGTTTATAATAATTCCAATTTGTATAATTGCTATTTTAGGTTGCGGTGCTTATTTGTTATTCTTCAGAAAGAATGTTACAGTTTATACAATGATTGTTGAAGATGGAAAATCCAAAGATTCAGAACCAAAAGAAAACTTTAAAAAGGTAGGCAAGACAAGGATTACTAAAAAAGAACCAATAATCGACTTAACACCATTCACAAGTAAAGTTAAAACACCTAGCTTTATAGTTGTTTTAGATAGGTTCATATCTAAGAAACTTAACGATAAAACAGTAACGATAAATTATGGCGGTGATACTTTTGGACACGTTGTTACGCTTTATAGTGACGATGGGGAGAAGAAAAAAGATTATCAAATTGAGGTTGATTTTTAATAGTTGAGTATGATATAATGTTATCAGTGGAAGTGTAGCTAATATTTGTTTTTAAATGTTAGTGGGAATTTGTGTTAGCTATGCTTAATTTATATAATGTACGATACTATCAGATGTGGAATCCGAATGTCAAAAAGCTCTGGAAAGACTGGTATGGGTCCTACATCAGTAGTTGCAAAGGAACAATATTTTTTGAAAGAAAATCGAATACTTACGGTTCATATCAAAATATTGAAAATTTTCATTATGGTAAAGAGTTTTATACATTTAAAAAAAATGAAAAGAGGTTGAGAAAAATGGAGAAAGATATTTATATTAATAATGATGTGATTTTACAATGTGTTACAGCAATGAATAAATTCAATGATACAACAGGTAATTCATTAAAAGAAGTCGAAGGAATAATAAACAATGTAGAGTATGCTTGGAAAAGTGAAACTTCTCATCAAGCTCTCGATACATATCAAAATATAAAAAATGCTTTGATTGTAGGAAGTACAGAGTATACTCAAACTTATATTGATTTTATAACAGAAACTCTTCTAGCTAGTGCAATGAATACAGAAAATGATATTGTGAATTTGTCATATAGTTTTTTATAAACATTATTTATTTAACTGTTAATAATATAAGTTAATTGACGCTTTAGTATTAAATATAACTTAACTTTTGCACCCAAATATAACAACGAAAAAACTGAAATTAAACTAAAAAAATCGCATAAATATACAATTTGTGATATAATAAGTTTGAGGACAAACATATCAAAAAATGAGTGTTATTATGCGACAAATAACCGAAATTAAGAGTGTCTAAAAAAACAGTGATTATTCGACTAAGTGTATTATAATAGATGTATTAAATAAATGCAACTTAAAATCATTAATTTCTAAATCAGGAATTGAAAAAATTGAGGGCTATATTTTACTTGAAATCATTGAGCTTTTGCTCATGTTACCAATAATGCTTTTGGGGAATATTCATGCGTTTTATCAAAGACTTAAAAGGGTACATGTAAAATAAAAAGGATCTCATGTATAGATTTAAAATAATGAAAAAATTCCATGGAGAAGTATGCTATTTATGAGGATATAAAGTTAAAAAATATCACGCGTTTTTGATCATTGTTTAATAAAAAGTGTTTACGGATTTAAAAAATTCAGTGTTATGTTATTTTGATTTAACGAATATTATTCCGTTAGATTTTTCATGCATTACGAAAAAAATTAGAAAAAAAGAAAGCGAAAAAATAATTTCGAAAAGTAGTTTGCCCAAAATTAGCAAGTGTAAAAAGAAAAAATGAAGCAACTAAAATCAAAATTGATAATGCTATTTTAATGGTTAAAAGAACTATTAAAAACAGCTTTATTCCTGATTATGTTTTAGTGGACAGTTTGTCTACAAACAGGGATTTATACAAGAAATACGCGCATTAACCAATGGTGCAATGCCATATAGTTGCTGCAATAAAAATGACAAAAGAAATTATCAATTCAATTGACAAATTTACAATGCAAATTAAATGATTAATAAATTAAAATTCACAACAAATGATGAGGAAATTAGAAAATGGAAAACTAGACATTATGAAGCAATAGTTCATTATAAAGGCGTTGAAAGTTTAAACTCATCATTTTTTGTTATCTTTTTCAAAAAAATACTTAGTATTTATTTCAACAAATGCTAAAATATCATTTGTTGAAATAATGAATTTTTAAAACGTTCGTTGGAGAATTGAGATTTAGGGAATTAAAACAACATTTAAATTTCGGAAAATGTGAATCTAAATATTTCGTCACCTAAATAGCAAGCGTGTCGATAAGTCGTGGTTTATATACGATTTTGGCATAAGAAAAAAGGGTTAAACATATACATCCATGGGCGAGCTTTATAGAATTTCATACATACAAGGTATAGATAAAAGCGTTGCCCAAAGCTGTGGATGTTTTTTTTGGAAAATTCTTGAAATTGATAATTGACGTACTTGGAAACAACGAAACACATGAAATCTCAGCCTTAAAATTAACGGAAGAATACAAATATATTGAACAATATATACATCTTCTTTCTTGTATTATCAAATTTAAAACATCGATATTCTAGTTTAATTGCAAACTATTAATACATTTACTAATTGTTAACATATGAACGATTTTATCGGTGCAAAAATTTCTGATAAAAAATCATAAAAGGAGATGAGAATTTGAAAAAAAACAAATTGGTTTTTATTATTCTAATAATTTTAATAGGAGTGAGTGGTTGTATGAATGAAATATCAGGCAATATAAAAAACAAAGGTGAAACATCAGACGATGTAAAAAGTAAAGTTCGTAAATATTTAAATGATAGGTATGATGAAACATTTACCATAGTTAGTTATGGAACGCAAGCTTGGGATATGAGTTTTATACAAATGTATGTGAAAACCGAAAATTCCCCAAAGATTCAAGTAATCTATGATCCAAAATCAAATACAGTCATAGATGAATTTATCCCATGGTACAAAAAGTCAGAAATAGAAGCTGAGTTGCAAAAAGAAGCTTTTGAAGTATACGGAGAATGTAAAGTGTTTAGTACAGTTCGTGGATTAAACGAAGAGTTTACTAAAGAAACACCTTTAGATGAGATTCTAAAAAAA
>JAHDVE020005385.1:0-94947 GCA_022606495.2 Halesus radiatus | reverse complement strand
ATGGCGGATGCTGAATATCACGCTTAACTCACAGAATAGAGAATTTTAATTATCACAATGGTTTTTACCCGAACACCATGCAAATTTAAAATGTGTTAGAATAAGGAACTCCAGTCCATTTAAAAAAATATATTATTAATGTTGACATCCTAACCTAACTTCTGTCTTTTTAAATTTTTTTTTTAAAGTTCATTTTCATGGTTAAAATAATTGTTAAGGTTTTAATTTTTTAAAGCCCACCAAAACGCACGAAATCTATGGTTTGTTGGGTGTGACGTCACATGAGCCAGTCGGATTTGCGGTTCAATAGGCAGTAATCGATATTGTATGAATTTGGTACAAAACTTCGAGAACTTTGTACTCAAATTTAACTGCTTTTCATTGAAGGAAACATTGTAGAATATCAGAGTCTCGTTACTTTGTAGGTGAATTGTACCTAAGTGTAAAAATACATTCATATCCGCAACTAATTAACAATTTATCAGCGTTCAAAGAAAGTCCATAGGTAACTTTTTAATAACTAGCTTAAAATCAGAATCGCTTGCGTTAATAGCCTCTTTCATTTTTCTGCGCATGCGCGGAAAACAGATGCATGCGCATTGCGCATCTGGGGGTTTCAACAATCCGTGACAGCAGTAGACAGATATTAACTTGAATGCGTTGGATAAATTGAATAAGTTTGAAATATCGGTCTAACTTCAATGGCTTGAAATAAAAATAAATATATTATGCATTGTAAGAAATAATAGGTCATTAGAAAAATCATTAGAAATCCCCCGCTTCCAGAATAACCGAAGAAATAATCACCAAAGTGCCATTGACATTGTTGTTGGATGGGGTATAATCCGTATACAAATTCGTTAAAATTGGTACGAATTTTCAAGCAAAAACTCTCAACTAGTAGCAATAAATAAACATAATGGTTTTACGAGCGAAATGAAACTATAAGCAGCGAAATTATAAGCTAAAAACATGATAAACAGCGGAAAAACATCTTATCTGGTTAGAGTTGGGCTCAAAAACGGCATGTGTGACGTCAGAAGCAGTGGTACCAACAGAACATGGTGTTTTGATGGTACCGTTTTTAATTCACTTTTATATAAAGATTTTTAAATTCTACGTATATTATATACAATAAAAGTTATACATTCAGAATCGGCATTTGCTGATCTATACGAATATATATTTTTAAAGCCATTATATTTTTCACTGGAGTTCCTTATTAATAAAATCGTCAAAATTAAGTAAGTAGTCTCAACGTTCCCACGTTGAGAAGAATTTTTGTTGTTTGTTAGGTCTAACAACAGTTTGAAAACGAATTTGATAGCCGAACAGCTGTAATAATAAAATCTACATAATAATTATGTTTAATTTTAAACGTTTATTATATGAAATTCTATGAATCAAACACTCTTAAGATAAATCCAAAATTTCTGGCAAATCGGCGCCATAGAACCAGAGTAAGCGGACTTTAATTATCCGCCCCAGGCCACGCATTTCCCCCCTAAAGATTTGTTTCGCATCTGTAAATTTTTAAATCTTTTTTGAATAAAACGTTTCAGACAATCATTCTCAATCCAGAATCTCAGTCAAATCGATGCTATAGTATGGTAGACTAAATGGCCTTCAATCGTGGACCAAAGTCTCATATGTTTCCGGTAATGTTGTGGTTTTTAATCTTTTTTCAATACGTCTTCAGATTATCATTCTTAACATATTTAAAATTTGAGTGAAATCGATGCCATAGAGCCAGAGTAAGTGGACTTCAATCGTCGATCCCAAGCCTCGCATATTTCCGGTATTAATGTTTTTTTTTTCACAAATGTTGCTTTTTTATCTTTTTTCATTAAAACTTATTTAGATTTTAATTCTTAACATAAATTCAGTCAAATCCATGCCATATAAGCAGATTAAGCGGTATTCGGCCCCAAACCTCGAATTTTACCCCTAAACTGATGATTGTTTTCGCCATATGTACTTTTTTAAAACATATTCCGACCACCATTTTTAACTTAAATCCGAACACTGTGGAGTCAAAGTAAACAGCTTTCAATCGTCTACCTCAAGCCTTACATTTTTACCGTGAAAATGGAAGATTTTTATCGAGAATATTACTTATCTATTTTGCAATAAATCCTCTTCAGACAATCAAAAATTAAATTTTTAAAGTTTAAAAAACGGTTCAGTTATTAAGAGGAACGGCTGCGCGGCCCGTTTCACACAAAATTTAATTTTGGATTTGAGGCCAAAATACCCACCCAAACGGAATGATTTTTTTTTAAATTAAAAGTATATATAGTACGGGTTAGAAGTATTTTATTTTTTTATTTGTTAAATTATGAAATATACGCCAATCATTCGGACTTCTTTCCCATTGCTATGCTGACGATCAGCAAATCTACTTCTACTGTGCACCGAATGAGAAAGACAAATTAAAGGAAATTACTGTCAAATGCATTGCCGCCATTACAAAATGGATGTCTTCCAACAAATTAAGATTAAATCCATCCAAAACAGAATTTCTTTGGAGAGCAACAAAAAAGCGCCAATCATCCCTAAAACAGGCGTTAAACTTCTAGGTGTGCATCTAGATGCAGATCTATCACTCAAATCCCAGATTAATAAGACAGTAAGCGCAGGTTTTTTTCACCTGCGCCAAATCAAATCAATACGGAGAAATATTCCAGCTAATGGCATAAAGATGCTGGTAAATTCTTACGTTGTTTCTCGACTTGATTACTGCAACGGCATATACACAAGTCTCCCTAAAATATATACTGACAGACTTCAGTCAGTTTTCAATGCTGCAGCAAGGCTGATAACCGGCGTTTCCAAATACTCCCACATATCTCAACATCTGCGGAACCTTCATTGGCTTAAGTGTCCTGAGAGGATCCAGTTTAAGCTATGCTGGATGGTCTTTATAGCAATACACGACATGGCACCACCCTACTTGGCGGAACTATGCACTCCAAACGATGTCAACACTAAGCAATCATCTCTTCGATCAGCGTCTTCAACGGCCATAGGAAGACTCTCAGTACCTAAACGCAATCCCAATACCAATTTCGGAGACCGAGGTTTTGCGGTGGCAGGCCCAACAGCCTGGAACAAACTCTCTTCACATTTGCGAAAAATCGACAGCTCTACTGAATTCAGAGCAAAACTAAAGACTCATCTTTTTAAATTATCGTTTCCAGAATAACGACCCCATTGGTCTAGTGGTGTTTTCGAGTACTCAGTCCAAGAGAATTACTTATATTCCTATTTACCTTCTACCACACAGACTACCTTCTTTAATTTCAATAAAAATTATTAAACTTTTGTGTGCTTTACCACTGACAGCACGAGCAATAATCATACAGGTATATTATTATAAATAGGTATGTTAGTTGTAAGACTCTAGTTTTAAGCCATAGTTGTACGTCATTTTGCAGTATTGTATACAAAATATGCACTTGGTCATAGATATGTATTAGTTTTGAATAGGTACTAGTTTTATATATGTGTTAGGTTTTTATTCTAGTTATAAAATTGTCACTAACTATAACTTTTAGTTGGTAAGTGACTACCTATAAGCCATAGATGTAAGTCACTAATTATAAGTCTCAGTAGTTAGTCCCTAGCCATAAGTCTTACTTATAAGCCATTCGTAATAAAGTTTAACTGTAAGGTATTGGTTGTATATGTTATTTAATTAATTGTAAAGCGCCCTTGAGGTGATTTTCCCACGAAAACGGCGCTATAGAAGTGATCCAATTATTATTAAAGAAATATAATTTTTATGATTTTAGAGGCAACTTCGGAAATTATTTGCGGGTTAACGGTAGTTTTTTTTTTTAATTTGTGATATTTGCTATGTAAGCATGATTCTACAAAATATTTTTTTATTTACATCTTTAAAAAAAACCTTTTTTCGGGTCGATGTTTTAAATTATGTACGGAAAATTTGTGTTAATTTAAAATTAGCCATTTTAAATTTATATTTAAGTCCATCATAATGATGATTGTAACAATTTTTAATTTTTAATTTTATGTCATTATATTTCCGTAGTAGGAGTAATTTTTTATTTCTTTTTATCACCATTAACCCCCAAATAATTGCCGAAGTTGTGCTTAAATTCGTGAAAATTTGATTTCTTTAATGGTCTATATTTCATTATTTAAAACATAAAAAAATACAATACTTCCAACCCGCACTAGGTATTTGCTGTACCTTTTGATTTTAAAAAAAATTATTCAGTTTGGGTGAGAATTTTGGCCTCAAATCCAAAATTCACTTTAGTATGACAGGCCGCGCAGCCGTTCCCCTTAAAAAGTTCTACAAATTATAACGGTTTATACCAAACAATTTTTTTAAACTAAATAAATAGCTAATATTATAAATTTTTAATCTTTAAATAAAAAAAAATTACTTTTCAAATTAGATTTGAACGCAATTTATATAAATCGAAATCTTCAGTTAAATCAAAGCCTTAAAACGAAAATTTACGGACTTCAATCGCAGGCTCCGAGTATTGCATATATCCCATACAGTGATTATCATAAAAATAAACATAAATCCAAAATGACAGGTCGATCGGTCATGTAAAGACCATCAAAATTAAAATAAATCCTAAAATAAATCTTTCAAACTTTACTATAAATCCAAAATTTCTGTCAAAACAATGCCATAGGGTCAGCAGAGTGAAGGCCTTCAATCGTCGACCCCACATTTTCCCTGTAAAATGATGATTTTTATCAAAAATGAGCTCTTTTATTTTTTTTAAATGAATCCTCTTCAAACCATAATTCCCAACGTAAATCCGAAAATTCAGTTAAATCCGTGCCATAGAGCCAGAGTAAACAGTTTCAATCGTCGACCCCAAGCCACATCAGCCAGAGAACATCACGTTTGGTTATGCATTAGGTATCGTTTTGTTATTCGACGAATTCCTATGAGGTGCGACATAAAAAATTGCAATCCGTACTTGGCAAAATGAGGTTAGGATGACAGCCCGCGAGATGTATTACAAACATCCAAAAAGTCTTCGGCGGCAAAAAGGTTTCCAACCCCTGATCTAAAGCAACATTCGACTTCTTTCACTTGTTCCACCAGCTCCTATCTGCAGCAATTCTTATTTAGTTCCCCGGCCTTTCCCTCCCACTCCAGTCATCCTCAACGTCAGCCCACCTCTTCCTCAGTTGAGGTGAGTTTTGGTGTCCTATCAGTAGGTATTCTTTAAGCATATGCTCCCTACCTCAGCCTTGTTTACCTGTAGAATCTTGTCTGCTCAGGTGTATTCTCAGTTACATGGATTATTTTCTTTCTGTTACTTCTGTACTCCATTACTACCATATCGCTTTAAGGTGTTCTACCCCAAGAGACTGCCAATTTAGTTAAAAACAATATTTTTAAAAAATTATGTGTCTGTTGGTATACATTGTTACATAACGCAAATATCCCATAAATACTAGCCGCTCGTTAGATTAGCACCCCTAGCGACAAAATAAACACCACTCGCACTCGAGTTCCGGTTCCCCCACGCTCGCTGCACTCCACCATTCTCTCCGTGGACTTGGCCTTGACAACATCCTCCCCGAGGTGCACCATTCACCGTGGACCTGACATGGATTACTACCCGGACACACGATAGGCGTTCGACTTCACCATGTCCGAGCCACAGTATCCCCAACCGTGAGCTGTATCTTACTTATTCCCCTTTCTTTGTGTTGTAATTCTATTTCAAGTCACATTTAAGTATGCACGTTCGAAGAGAACTTTCCAGAGAGAATCAGAGAGATTACCCGTAACATTATTTGTAATATTTAGGTTAGCCTGTTCCCCTTGTGTAATCTTACTATGTCTGTGTCCTTTTTTCGAGTAAACTTCTGAGTTTTGAAAGCATCTGAGTGTTTTAATTGATAAAGTCTCGAGTCACAATCCCCAATTATAAGACCGCCTGTCGATTCACGATCCTGAAGAAGAGTTCCGAGGCCTGCCGATTGCGAGCTAGTCGTAGTTCCCGAGTTCCCTGGAAGAAACCTATCTCAGGGTATACACACACACACACACACACACACTCTCTGTATGTTAACAACATATAGCCTTCTTGTGTCTATATAGATACAATAAGGCTACATTCGTGCAGTTGATATATCATATTTATAACATACGAGTATACACATGATTCTATAATGGAACTAACTACTATACCAGAACCACGAGTACAAATTCAAGTTGAATAAAATTTAGTTTAAGGTACTTGCTAAATCATTGCATAATAAACCAAAAATGTATACAAAAAGTTTATTTTTTATTTTATTTTAACATATTTTCACTAACGTGGGAAGAAACTTAAACATGGTTATAAAAATGGTGTTGAGTATTCAGTATTCATGCAAGCTTGCATGATTCAGTTGAATGGCTGGTATGCCTGTAGTTGTCCCAGGACAGTCCGGAGACTGACTCGATCCATGGCTCCATGGAAATCACTGATTGGGGAGATAGACTGGTGGTCCTGCTCAGTACCCAGCTTGACACTGAAGACAGAATAAAAAACATTAGTTGACAAACTATCAACACTTACAGACAATGATGATTATCTGAAAAATTGCACTAGAAACAGAAAATCTAATGACATATTTAACATACTGAAAAAAAATGCTGTAGGTTGATGGAATTTTGGGGAGCCTGAATTTAAGTGGCTAGGTGGTGTGGCAGCAAACACCGCATCCTTAGGCAATAGGAACGTTAGTGAGATTCCCGGAGACTGACAGAAGTGCAGATGACCACCTCCCAGTGGTTTTTGACCCGATTATTATGATGATAATACATTTATTAGTGAGGAATATTTCTTACCTCTCTTATTGTTGTTGGGCAGATTGTTGCAGGCGTATACCAAGGAGTATTCCTTGTAGTTGGTGCTCAATACCCAGTAGTCGGAGAATTTGTTGTCTAGAAAATAATATCATTATTAAAGACAGACTTCAAATCAATTGCCCAATTTCGAAAAGCATATTTAGCGCAAGAATGGCGAATAAAAGATGCCGGTGATTGAATTGACATATTTCTTCTTTCCTTGTGATTTTCTCTATATGCATGTATTAAAACATACTGTCTTTAGTTTTTCCATGTAGTATAGAAATATCTTGGAACTCACCGGCAGTGGGGAAGTTAACCAGCAGCTTGCCCTCGTCAGACTCCGAGTCTGCGGGAGCGGCGGTTCCCTGGATCTTAAACTCAACTCCCCTGACGACCATGCGGTTGTTGACGGTGACGTTTCCGTACTCGTTGAGGGTGTAGGTGGCCGTCACGCAGTCTCCGTCGGGCTGGAACTCGCTGCCATAGCGGTAGATCTCATACCATACTCCTCCGTACTAAAAGAAAATATTAATGTTTTTAGAGGTAAGTTTGAGTTATGTTTCAAAGATGGGAATTGATATTTGCCATAAGAATGTTGTTCTTCTTCATCTGTAGGCGTCGTTCTTATTGCTGAGGTTTGTCCAGTTACAAAAGCTATTACACTAACTCTTCCACTCTTCTGAGCCTCTGATAGGAAGAAGTGAACCAAAATCTTGAAGCGGCCAATATTGTAAGATGAAAGAAATACAAAGTCCGAGGTATCCCTTAAACAAAAATCTCTACCTGTAACATCTTTATTCTAAAGATAGCCATATTTTGCAGAGTTAAAAGTTTAACATCTATACATCTACCTATCGGTCTCTCTACCATACTGAGCTATCTAGCGTCAAAACATCCATTGAAATTGTTAAAAAAAGTTGAGACACCATATTGTTTGTTCCACCAATAAAAATGTTTATTCTCGGTGGTAAAATTTTATGCAAAACTACTAGAAGAACGTTATGCTAAATTTCCTATTTATCCTTGTCATTAATATGAATAATTTTACTCACTGAGGGAATATCGAATTTGTCCTGGACTGTCACATCTCCGCACTGTCCATTGCTGACAATCTGTGCTGATGCTGCAACGAAGAGGGCTGCCAAGACTACGAGGAACTGCATGGTGAAGAGCTGAGGATAGGACACCTTGAGGACTAGACAAGCTCTAACAAACGAATGTGATCAGTAATCCAAAAATTTTATTTTTTATACCATTGTGTATCTTAGCGGATTAGAGATAATATTAGAAATATTATCCACCTACGTAATGGCACTGATCTTTTTCGAATATTACGTAAGATGGTCTTTTATGTTAACCTTTGTTAGTTTATATAATTTAGTGACTGAAAACTTACATAAAAGCGTGTTATACTTATTTGTATTATTTATCGGATTCTACAAGATTAATTTTATTATATTTATTTAGGTATCAATACAATCAGTTGAATCTTTCCTCGTATCTCATTGAACACATCTTTTAATTACCCAATACACCCAGATAGAGCGACCTCCGTGACAGAACGGCAAGCTCCTCAGCTGTCTTTAATTTGTTTACATGTGAATACGGCAAAAGAGTCTCAACTGCTCCCTGTTATCCGGAGCCAGTGAGACTATGGAATCCGCAATTGGGATGTTGGGAGGCTGAAGGGTATGGGGATGGGAAGGAGATTGGAAAGAGGATGATGGAAATTACCTTGCTATTTCAGATCTGGTCATCGAACACGGCTAAAGCTATTTCAAGTAACGTTTCGATTCTGAATGGTGGTCTTTCGCCAGGGCAATACGAATTAAATTTAATTTACTTGCGCACGACTGGATTCGAACACGCGATCTCCTGATTCGTAGTCGAGGACCTTACCCCTCGACCGCACGGCTATGGACCAGAGGTCGCGGATTTCACACCCGGCGAGATTAAATAAATAGGGATCCTTTTTATAAAGATCATTAAAGGTTGCACCTCATTCATGAGTGAAAAAAAAACTCACGATGTTCAGTATCAAAACGGTCTTTGAAACGGGTGTGTTTAGTAACAGGCTAATTCCTGTTCTTTTTAAGGATACGGCATTGTCCTTATCTTTAAGCTTAAAAAACTTTTGCTGACGTAATTATCTTCTTTACAAACCAAAATATTAAAATAAAAATTTACATAAAATTGTGTAAAAATACGATGTAAAATCATTTCCTTTCGGAAAGTACCACTAATTTCTGAATACCGTCTAGTTAAATTAAAAAGTGTGTACTTGGACCGTTGTGATTTTTAAAATATACGTTCATCTTCTTATGGGCCATCTTTGTCTTGCCATTTAAAACCTTTTAAACGATCGAAGCGTCCTCATTTTTATCTACTATAAAAAGTCAGATCATATCTCTGTATTTTTACTACCTACTAATCCAAGTGTTTCTTTCTTTAATTCCTAAGTTATCACAATATTATTTTAATGTTATCATCATACAATATGTTATATTTATTGAGAAGGTCATGTAAGTACTAATCGTCTCTCAGGGCTAACTAATAAATGAAGTTAATTTTCAATTGCTTCCGCATTTTATTATTGCTTATTAGTATTTTTAATGATAAATTAATATCGGTATTTATTGATTGAACTTAAGCGGTATTTAAATGAGATTCCTAAAATATATAAAGATAATTAAAAAAAAAAAATTATTTCCTACATTTGGTGCTATTATGAAAAATATTCGAAATGTTTGGATGTAGGTTTTGTATTTTTTTTTTAAACTCCGGGGCTCTAGCACATGCGCATTGACAACTAATCAGAATCCATATGACAATCAAAGCTGTAGGCGTTCGTTTATCTATATCCCTAGCACACTCGCCTATGCTTAATATATCGATGAATTAATCAATGTCGGTAAAAAAAAACGCATTCCGTTGGCAAAGCTGACGTATTTCATGTAATGCGTAAACGTATTGAAAAGTATTCCTTTTACAAAACTGATTGTGTAGGTCGTTCCAGGTCATTCGTTTGAAACCAAAATGTATTAACCTTCATGGATTGTGCAAAAAGTACCGTGCAGTAAAATACCACTGGTGATAATCTGCCGAGTCTACCATGAGGTATGGAGAGACTCCCAAGTACCTTTACTATAAGTACCTGCTCTATTTTATCGCTACTGCGTCGGTCAGTGGTGCATCCAAGGGGGGGGCTGTCCAATAAAGGTCACGTTTCATTATCATTTTGAAGAAATGAATCGCTGATTAGTGGAAAACCTTAAAACCGTAACGTATATGGCACTTATTTATTTATACTATTTAACATAATTCTCCTGAACGCTGTCAGATTTAGTACGACTCTCCCCCGCTTGTTCCGCCAATTGTCCAGCATCAAGGTCACGTGGCACGACATGTTAACGTACGACTGTTGTACTATGCATTAACGTATGGGTAGTTTTTCTCTTGGGGCTAACTAATGTGTGTATTCTGCAATGTCATGCAAACGTTCATATCACAAAACTATACAATATTGCAAAACCGAGTTAAAACTTTTCATTGCCTTTTAATTTAATTTTTTTTTAATAATAATCGAATTACTTCTATAGCGCCGTTTTCGTGGGAAAATCACCTCAAGGACGAAATTTTAACCGAAAGGTAAATCAATGGATTATTCAGCTAATCGTAAAGGTAAAATATAAAAAAATATGCCCGCAGGTAGTGTAATAAGCTATCTTTAGCCTTTATTTTTTCAAATTTTCGACTCCGGACACCCGTCTCTTTGGGTTATACCCCCCAGATTCCGATGACACCCCCCCTCCCCCTGATCAATTTCTAGGTCTGCCAACGGAGTCGGTTCCTACTCCCAAGTCAAATACAATTATTTCCGAGCTCTGGTATCACCGAACCAGCGCCCGCGTGGTCTGTTCGATATTTCCGGAAATGTCCTCATTACATTCGCTTCCTGACGCCGCTCAAGCCTATCCTTTGATGTCCTAGTAATTGTAAATATTATTAGGACATGAAGCTCAGGACAATTTAACTCTGCGAGCATCGTCTGAACATTGATAAAATTGTGAAGTACGCCAAAAACAAAACTAATCATATCTACTTATGAAATCGGAGAGTTAGTCACACTCAAATAACAACTCATATAACACCACACGTTTTTCTTTATCACCATGTCAGACTTGTTCTATAAAGACGTGATACTTATATAAATAAATCCAAACAACACGTTTCATGTTTGTCACCTGATTACACCTATCAAACCAATTAATCTAAATACTCAAAAATACTTCCGCCTGTCGCTTGGCGATAAAAGATTATGTCCTAATTCGTTGTTACAAGTTGTAGGTTAATTCCTTGTCTGTACCTATCATGTAATCAACGATATGAATCATCAATCATCAATAATGAAACAATAATTTCCTATTTATTTACAGTGCACAGATTTGATAAGTTTTACCAACCGGAACGCTCAGGGAGGAGATTCTTAAATTATTAAAGATGCTATAAGTAAAGTGTTTTATAATATGTATCGATGGGAGGAGTAGAAGTACGTGGTGGAAAAGTATATGTCTGTTTTAAATCCAAATGGTACTTTAGACTTTTTATACTTCTGTTATCTAGTTCTGTGATAGTTGTATGATAATGGCTTCGAACGCCGAAATAATAATTATTAAAAGTAAACTGGCAGAAATTAATAATTTTTATATTTAACCGAGCGCTCGCGATCTAATACTTCCGTAGTGTGCCGAGGATAAATTTGGGCGCGGTCCACTTTTTTTTATTTTTGTAATAACTTACTTTTTTTAGACAAAATAATGTTTTTTTTTTTGAAAACCATCTTTTTTGAAAATTTATTAACATATTTATAAAAATTATATATATCTATCATAAGTATTTACTCTGAATGGAAACACATATCCAGAGAAATGAGTTTTTCATGTTACCGATCGGATACGCCGGCGTTCAACGAATACAAATTTTGCGTTCCGATGTGTGATTTCGGCGCACTAAAAGTTAAGAACATTTCAACAATCAAAATCTTTAGTTTGAAGACAAATTACGAGTAAATACTGCTCTTCTTTTAGGTCCTCTCATTTTCGAATCCTCTTCGATTGCATTTAAAAAGTAGAAAACAAATTTCTAAGAAACATAACCACAAACTCGGACTATCTTTCGAAAACATAAACTATCATTGACGAAAGAATTAAATTTAGTATAACTGTCAAATAGTTGACGTTGTATGAAAGTGAATGAAGCAAGAAGTGTATGCCAAGATCGAGTTGTTTGGGGGTCCGTCCTCTCTGCCTACCCATGCGGGGAAACGGCGTGATGGTTAGTTAGTTAGTTAGTCAAATAGAAGACTTATTTTCGACTGTAACTTTATTTATAAATGTGTTAATGGTATTATTGACAACCTTGAATAGCTACACCTTATTGCCTTGGAATCATAATAGATAAAAATGTGAAATGGAAAGACCATATCAACCTCACTGTAGAACGAATAAGAAAACTTATCTGTGACTTCTATAACATACGCAATACATTAAACAAGAATACAATTAAAATGGTCTATTATGCATTAATTCAGTCCTTATTGCAGTATGGCATTATTGGGTAGATAGGGGCCTATAAAGCCTCACTACAGCCAATAATTACAATAAAAAAAATAATCATTAAAATCATCATTAAAAAACCTTAAGACTTCCTTACTCTAGGGATATTTACTTGAATTCAATGTACCGTCTATTACAGAATTATATAAAAAAAAACCTTATATCAAATTTACAAAGAATTTTTTATCAATAAAATTCACTCCATTGATAGTATAAGCGATAGATTGAAAACAAATGGTTTAATAGCCATTCCAATGCTAAGAACGACCACAGCAAAGCACCACTACTTGTATTTAGGTATAAGGTGGTACAATATATTATTATCCAAAAACAAAATTATTGTAACCGAAACATTGAAATATGAACAATTCAAAAAGCAAATTAACTTCCTTAACTTAGATAATGATATAGTGTACCCTTAATGTATACTATCTAGCATATAAATGAATAAATGATTTATTTTATTTATAATTCAAGACTTTTCTGTTGATCTACGTTCGTAGTTATTTAATAAGTTTTTAGTATTGTTTACATATTGAACTGTTTTTATTATTTTATTATTACGTATGTAAATAGTACCCCCATAACCACGATCTACTGGATCTCGACTTATGGAAAGTAGATCAATAGGAAGTTATGAAATCATGTACATGGTGTTATGTTATAATTATGTAATTTTTTATAATAACTATACCAACGAAAACTACTCGATGAAAAATTCTATTTATTTGTAACAAAAATACCAAAAATAGCTAATTTATTTTTATTTGAGTTTTTAATCCAGCAGGACTGGGTGGGTAGTGCAAACCCAGTCTGCCATATTACATTAAATATATACATTATAAAAAGAGAAATGAATATAATAAAAATAAAAAAATATTAATAATAATTAAAATAAAAAAAGGTAAAATAATAATATAAAAACATATGAGAAGATGATGTGAAAAAAAAATTACCAGAAGATAATTACATTAAATATAAGAAATAAAATGAAAAACTTAGATGATAGTAACGTAGAATAAATTAAATAAATTTAATTTAATAGATCGTCTTCAGGGTGGCAGTCGCATCAGATCATCCATCGCTCATTGAGTGGAGAGCTGATTTAGATGCTCCCTTGTACCTAGATAACAAAACAACGCCCTTGAGGTGATATTTCCACGAAAACAGCGCTAACAAGTATGTAATCCATTTATAATTATTACAACATGCAGTTGGTAATACTTGCGCATGAGCTATAGATGTATCCAACTGCACGTAATGTACATACAGGAAGGTTATAATAGCATATATCTTCAGTAAATACTAATGTAAACTGTAAAAAGAGTAGTATGGAAATACTTCGTGTACAGTACAATAACGCCTTCCGCATAATGTTTGGCCTCTCTAGATGTAGCCCTTATAAGATCCAGGGTGGCTGGAATGAGGAAAAGAACAAACAGCTCCGGAAATATCCTCATCATGTCGGCCCACCTCAGTCCAACCTCCAGCATCGACACATACTGGAGAAAGATGCTCACAATTTAAATGCCGCAACACACAAGGATTTATTATCATGGACTTTTTTTTTTAAATTATTATATGTCATATATGTCATTATTATTATTTTTTAAACGTTTGTACAGATTTTTACAACTATTGTATTTATATTTTGTACGAAATGTGTGGGACTGCACCTTAGAGTAATAATATAATAATATATAAAATAAATAAAATATTTCTCATCCGTACTAGATATTTACTAAACCTTTAATTAAAAAAAATAGATTATTCAGTTTGGATGGGTATTTTGGCCTCTAATTCAAAATTCAGTTTTGTATGAAACAGGCACCGCAGCAGTTCCCCTTAAATCACTCATTGGTTCTGCGTGTATGAGTTAATCGATATTAACTCCATGTTTACTCCCGTATCACTATTATTTTATGTATCATCGATAATTATATAAAACACATATGGGCGTTATAATAAAATATAAATTTAGTGAAATAGAAAATATATTTTTGTTTACATTTTCATTAATAAACCAAATACTATGGAATGCATCAAACTTACCGCGAAAAAATCCTAAAAAACTACTTGTTATAGAAAATTTATTTCTTTATCATATTTTTACTTTGAGTATACTTTTTTGATGATGACCAATAACTAATAAATAATGTTGTTTCATTATACTAAGCGGAATAGTTATAAGTGTTTATCGCAATCCTATATAAATTCCGAAAGATTCTTCCGTTTGATATAGTCACGTCACTACACGGGTAGTTAGGAAAATGTATAAGATTTCCAATGAAAACAGTTCTTAGGCTGTAAGCTTTTAACCCCTAGAGTCTTTTTGGAAAACATTTCTCCCAAAAAACAAATAGCCGTAGTCTTTTTGGGAGATATTTCTCCCAGCCCGAAGCGGACTCATAAAAGTCATGTTATCTCATTTTGTCCTATAGTATATGATTAAAACTGCGTTGGAAAGAAACAAAAACACGATTTTTATTGCCATTTAAAAGTTTACCATGCACATTTAAGAAAAAATATCATTTATTATCAAAAGACTCAAGTTCTAAATGAAATTCGTACTGGAATTTTAGCTAAACCGCTCAAAAATGTCTTCAGTGGTTTTAAAACTGCACATATATTCAAACATCTCGGTATGTATTTCAAATAATTTAAAAGAACACAGTTAGAGGATTTTCGTCATTGGAAACAGATTAATTATATATATTTTTTAAATGGGTTAGTAACCCGCAAAGTGACATTTAGCGCATTATTTGGGTGCTCGACCTTACAGATTAAAAAAAAAATCGCATTTGCAAAATAAAGTTGTTGTTTGTAAAAATATTTATATTTATTATATAGTTTGAACATTGTGATTCAGTAGATACATTGATATTGAATTAAGTTGAGGGTTTAGGAGTGGTGGTAGCAGGGTTCCTCAGCTCACAGGCCTTATCATCCTGCTTGGTCTGCCTGTAGGTCTCCCACTGCAGGCCTTCGGTGGCCTCGACCTTCTCGTTCATGGCAATCACAGCCTGAGGAGACAGGATCGCAGTCCTGCTGAGGATCCAACTGGACACTGAAAAGATAAATTTGTACCTACAGTAAATAACTGGATGACTGGTACTTGACGAGATATTTATTTATTAATAAATAAATTATCACTACATAAACACAAATCCATTAGTGACAAATCATCAAAGTGGTGAAATCTAAAGATAAACATAAGAATTATCTCTTCCCTCTCTTATCCCTCTCTTGTCCAAGACATTAAAAAAAATATTTATCTATTATTATACAATATTGTTTAACTACTTTTCACAATTTACTTGCAAAAAGTCACACTATGGGCAACTCTGCACTAAATATTATACCATGTTCATTTTCCCACCACTTGTTGGTTGGTAGAAATTACCAGTAGGCAATAAATCTGCCCATGAAAAACATGTACGAGTATTATGTGTAATAAATATGTATCACGTTTTTTTTTTATACAGACTAAATTGAAAAAAAGGTTAAAATACAGCAAAGAGAAAACAAGTAGGCACCTATAAAACAAAACAAAAATGACGTAGTGCAATTGAAAGAAAAACACGTACTTCTAAAACATACTGAAATTAAATCAAAGAGCAAACAGAAAGGTACTTTCCAGACAAAACCAATGTAAAAATATAGCATGGACAATAACAATTCGATATTTGACTACCGAACATTAAAGTTCTTCATTTATTTAACATATTAAATATGCTATAATTTGTTGCATTTTATTTGACTCACAGACATTTGGGGTTATAATAGAAGAGCAAAATAGGTTATATAAAGGGGGTGTCGACTCACCACGCTTCCTGTTGTTGCTGATATCTGCGCATACATAGACCAGGGCGTAGGATTTGTAGTCAGTCTTCAACACCCAATATGGTGAGATGGCATCTGTAAAGCAAAAAAACATGAATAATGGGTTACACGCCATACAGAAGAATTAATGAAGGACCGTCAAAAATAGGAAAAAGAGATTGTGACCTTAAGTTTGAAAGAAATGTACACATTGTTTGAAAGTAACCTGGAATCCAGCAATAAGTGTTCACCTGCCCCCTGCTCTGCATCAAGGCCCACTGCAGGTATACCCTGATTCTCAATATAGTTCCCCAGGAGCATCTTCCTTCATAAAGTAATATTCCCGGGTATAGGTGATGGTCACACAGTCAAGGTTTACTAAAGATGTACTCACTGACAGAAGGGAATGTGACAATCAGCTTGCCCCCTCCTTCTGCATCAGGGGCCACTGCAGCGGTGCCCTGGATCTGAATCGCTGTCCCGAGGAGCACCATCTTGTTCAGTACCTTCACCACCCCGTCTTCGAGGGTGTAAGTAGCGGTCACACAGTCTCCCCCTAGCTGCTGGAACTGCTCATATCTGTAGGTCTCGTACCACACTCCCGTGTACTGGAAACAACATCGCTTTATATTTTTCTATTCTCTATAGACATAGATGCAACTTGTTTTAAAGCACTGTTAATGCAATTATAATGATGACGCCGAAGTACTTAAATACTTACGTTCTAACTAAAAGCATATAGAAGTCACAGTCTGACATTTAAAATTAGACAAAAATTGGTGGCTATTATAAAGGTTTTAAATGACAACACTAAGCCTCATAGGAAAATAAAAGAAAGTTTAAAAAACCACACTGGTCCGAATGCATATTTTTGACATCAACCGAACGGTCTTTAGAAATTAGTGGTACTTTCCGAAATGAGGTGATTCATATTTTAAGACAATTTTATGTATAACCCCTAGAGTCTTGATAATAAATGATAATTTTTCATAAATGGTAAACTTTTAAATAGCAATAAAAAGCGTGTTTTTTTTCCTCTTCCTAACACAGTTTAAATCATATACATTTCTATACTACAAAATGAGATAACATGACTTTTATGAGGCCTTTTCGGGCTGGGAGAAATATCTCCCCAAAAAACTCTACAACTATTTGTTTTTTGGGAGAGACATCTCTCAAAAAGACTCGAGGTATTAAACAGTTTTTATCATTTAATTTGCAAAGAAGATTATTACATTCAAAAAGGCGATTTCTTCGTATTTCTGAAATGTTTGTATCAAAATACTCATTTATTAGATGTTAAATCAAAATAAAACATAATCCGTTTCACAGATAGAAATCATAAATTTTAAATACGTTATTTCGTGTTATGTTGTTTTAGATTTTTTCCTTAAAGCGAACTGTCAAAGTCGACTGTGAAAAAAATATATATGTAGAACATTTTCTAATTTTGAAACTTCATGGTGGAATTCCATATTAAAATTATTTTTATTTTATTAAAAAACCTTTGTAACTTTTTTCCACTTATTTATTTTCGACCGTACCGGTTTCACCCTATCACCGGCATCCTCAGACCAAAAAAAAAAAAAAAATCATTTTAATATGTAGAACAATTTTCAAATACAAATTGATTAGCTTGGTTGTAACATAGTAACGAAAAAAAATTGTTCAACTTAATTAAGTGTCTACATTTTATTGCCAAGCTCTAAAGTACCACTGCGAGTTTTAGAAAATTTACAAAGTTCATGGACCTACTGAAATCCTTGTTCATTGCTAAAAGCGTACCATAATGCTATCAAAAAAAGATGTGTCATCAAAATACTTCGTTGTTATGTAAACTTACCAAAACCTGCTTGAAAACCAATACGAGTATGATTATTGTACATTTATATAATAGAATGACGAACCTGTCAATGATTCATAATGCGTATGTGTTGTTTGTGCAGGGGCGGCTTGAACATAATAATATTTATTAATTGATAAACTAAAGTTTTTAAGACAAGATTTTTGTGCATAGCGGAAATTGGTTGTTTACAGGTGAAATATAATAAAAAATAGTAATTATTGAATGAAACACTAGTATATATTGATTTACTTGGCAGGTTTGCAATAATCCGACGTAGCTCAACGGTAGAGCATCTGACCGGCAATCAGAAGGGTGCAGGTTCGAGTCTTGTCGGCGACATTTATCTTTCTCGGAAGGTTTTTTCAATTTGGATGAGTGTTTCAGGCTAATAATTATTGTTTATAAAAATAATTGTTACCCTTTGCGCTATGCACAAAAATCTTGTCTTAAAAACTTTAGTTTATCAATTAAATAGTATTTTTAACATAATGTCATGATTTTACGCACATGACAGAATGAGAAACAATGATAATCACTTTTCGAAAGTAACAAATCCATTTACTTTTGGAATGCGACATTGATTTTTTTTCCATTCGTATTAAGTAAACTAAGCAAGGATAATACTAATATAGTCGTTACATTTCATACCAATAATGTTGCATATTCCTTGCATAGTCCTACGACAGAATAATTTTTTTTCATCAATGGTTGTAAATTAAAAAAAAAAAGTTTAAAAAATATTCTTTTCAATATTCAAAATCGTATTTATTGGGATCTACCAAATTTTGCTCCGCAATCGACTGCCTGAGAACCCTTCTTGTAATGTTTCGTGAACACTTCACCGGGACAACCTATGCTGAATTGTTCACAAGTGTTGTATGTGTATTGGTGCGTATTAGTAAGTTAATTTATTAGATCCATATATCCAGCGAAAAAATGTTGTCTGATGGCAATAAATCTATTATGGTTGCTACGTCGTATTATACAAGCTTTTTGTGGAATTTTTAGACCATATCTAGTAGAAATTAATGATTTTTTGGTGGCTCCCTTTTGTCCGCGGGCGAGAGAACCGGTAAATCCGCCTCTGTGTTTGTATCCTTTACTTCCAGTGCTCGTACTATACTTTATGATATAATTTCATCAATCTGTTCTGTTTAATGTCGTTATACGCATGGGTGGCTATCCAACATCATTAGTGGTGTTTTATTATAGAAAATGCTTATATAGGTATCTAATGTAATAACTAACCATGTCACCAGTGGCGTACATTGCTACTAGACAAATTCTGGTTTTTCATGTGTTGATAATCTAGCCCATCATGAAAACCTGAACGTCTTATATTTAGCAGCAAGTAATCCCAGTAATTATCAGTTATCGAACTATTATTTCTTGCCATCAACTAGTTGTCGAAAGTATTTTTTTTTTGCTAATTCTGATAAACTATACAAAACTACCTACCACATACATTCCGAAGACGATAAAAAATAATAAAAAATCGAAAATCCCTAATTATAAATTGATCTCTTTTTAATATGAAGTTTTCTGTTATCGTCATTGTTGAGTTGTCATCAATTTGAATATTTCTTAAAATATTAAAAATAGTGTACCTATCAGTCAATGAATTAGGAAACTATTCATTATTTCTTACTTTTTTTATGCGAATTCTCATAATACCAATCAAAAACACTAATAAACATTATATTATTGTTAACTGATTTTTTTATTAACAATCAATAGAAAAAACACGTTTCCGTTCAATAATAATAATTATTGACGAAAATTCCCCGAATATTTTGTTTGCAGACTCGTTTGATTGGTTAGTTTGAATTAGAGACGTTTAGTGTCGTATATTGTTTAATAGTTTAGAAATTTCCAATGAATATTCAACTTTTATTTCAATAATTAAAAGAACATACCGTAAAAAATTTCAAATAGCTAATTTGATGATCGTATCTACTTGCTGTTTCGTTCTCGCTAATAAAAAAAGCAGGCGTAAGCAAGACAAGAAGCTCTTGGAAGCGAATATATATTCAAGAATACACACAATCCTACGTACGTAATCCTAATCCTGCATATGTGCATATGTCTCTTTAACTCTAATTGCGCGACCTTCTTTAAGTGTGTTTGGGTAGTGGTAGATATTTTCATTATCGCCCTGGTGAAAGATCACAATTCAGAATCGACAAGTTACTTGAAATTACTTTGGTCGTATTTTGTGACCAGATCTGGAAAATCTGTCACTTCCCAAACTTCCTTTTTCCTACCTCCTTCTTTCCGCCACAACATACCCTAATTGGGGATGCCATAGCCCTCATAGTTGAAACTCTTCTACAGTACCTATTCAAATTATAAAAATGTATATATAAACGGTAGGTTTGTAGGTACTTACGTCTGCAACCGAAAAGTTCTGCTGGACCCCAATAGTTTGGTCACATCTTCCATCAATAGTAATCTGACCTGTTACCAGACAGAGGGCGCTTGCCAAAATCACAAAAATAAGCATTTCTTTTATTTCGAGAACAACTGGAAAATACGCGACTTCACTATTCCAAAATCCAAATGGCAGTGGCTGAACTAATACTGAATGAACTAGTTTTATGTAATGCCTAACTATCAACGTCCGTTTCGGATAATAATCTCTCAAAACTTTTTCCACCTAAATTGTAATCTGTAAATAACGTAAGTTGGTAGATACGTAGATATTGCATTATGGTCATGATTTTATCAACATTGAAACCAACATTGTTTTCAACCTCATTAGAACTCATCACTCCCGCTCCGAAAGGGGTTATACACTTAGCTCAAATGAGATTTTTGTGCGATATCTATGATGTTTTTTTTTACATCACATGCACTATAATTGATGTCATCCTAAAACCATTTAAAAAACTGGTAAAGTTTTACATTTTCGTGTCGCATTCTTTATACTCTTTTTTTTTGTTAAACATTTATTTTACTTAATTACAATAGGAAGCAAGTAATTCAGTTCGGGGAAACACCAAATATTGAGAAAAAAAACACAGAAAATAAAAAGTATCAGTCGCATCTGGGACTCGAACCTAGGACTTCTATCTTATCGGGACAACAGCCTTACCGACTTAGCTAATGATACCAATTCAATTTACGCTAGCTTCATCGATATCATACTTCAAATTCAAGACTTGTCAATATTATCCTCCATTTTAAAATCCCGTATTATTGGCTGCTATCTTGATGATGATTACAAAGTTCTTTCTGAACACAATTGCAATCTGGATAGAGTATCGTATATACCTATCCGATTTTTATTTATATGTTATAATTTTTTTTCTGTGTTTTTTTTTCGGTTTCGTGTTTCGCTTAGGATATGTTAATATTACCTTCTTCAATAATTAAATATTACAATGAGGTTTATAAAGTTCAATAAGTTATTATAAATAAATTGAATCAAATGATGTACTTAAATTAAGATTTCACAAAAATTAATATACACGTAAAAATCAGAAGAACCACATGACGCCATGTTCAATGTTACTTGATGTGACGTTTGCCAATAGGTACTGCCAACCCTATGATGTCATATAACCATTTTTTCTATTTTTAAATAACCCAAACTAAGAACCTATAAGCTGTTTCATAGGTTCGTGGTTTGGTTTTTAAAGGAATAATTAAAACTTTATTTGGTGTCTCCCCCAACTGAAATAGTTTATTTTCTTTTTTAGGTTGGCAGTACCTATCGGCAAACGTCAAATCAAATAACTTTTAAGATGAACGGCTGCGCTCCCTGTTTCGTACATAACTTAATTTTGGATTTGAGGCCAAAATACCTATCCAAACTAAATGATACTTTTTTTTTAATTAAAGATTTAGTAAATATCTAGCACGGATGAGAAGTATTTCATTTATTTATGTTTTAAATTATGAAGTATATGCCATGAAAAAAAAACATTTTCATAATTTTAGAGGCAACTTAGAAAATTATTTGCTGGTTTATGGTATTTAAAAAAAAATTTCGTATTTGCTATCTAAATATGATTATGTAAATAAAAAATATAAAAACGGTTTGAAAAGGGTTTTTTCATGTCGATATTTTAAATTGTGTATGGCAAATTTGTGTTCCAAAGTAGATTGATCGTTTTTAATTTAATTTAAAGTCCACCATAATGCGTATTTTAATACATTGTTTTTAAATTTCATTATATTTTCAAAACAGATGGGGTAATTTTTTTTTAATCTCCGTTTGCCCCCAAATAATTGTTAAAGGTGCCTCTAAAATCGTGAAAAATCAATTCCTTTAATGGCCTATATTTCATAATGTTAAACAAAAATAAACAAATTCCTTCTAATCCGTACTAGATATTTACTATACTTTTTGATGAGAAAAAAATCATTAGGTTTAGGTGAGTATTTTGGACTCAAATCCAAAATTAGGTTTTGTATGAAATAATAGGCGGCGCAACCGTTCCTCTTAACATGGCGTGTTGTGATTCTCTCAATTTTTACACTTATAATTTTTTTAATTTTAAATATAATACTATTTGGTGTCTCCCTCTACTAAATTGATGATTCTTATTGTAATTAAATTCAATCAAAAGTTTTTTTTTTTAATAAAATGTGTATTAAGAACGCCATACCATTGTAAAAGATTACACAAAAATAAAAATGAACTTTTGTGGAACAAATGCTGCAAATTTTGGAGAAAACCATTTTCTTGTTCCATTTGGAATTTTATCGTATTCCGAGTGCAGCTATAAAATTTTGCAAATTCTCTCTTCTCCCAAATGCTGCAAAATTCGAAGGAAAGCTATTTGCGTGCTCCGAATATAATTTAATTTCAAGTTGGGATTCGTGTGCTGACGCAATTTAATAGAAACCGTTATCGTTTCCCGGGTGCAGAAAATCTTGTTGTCGATTAAAAATGCTGCAAAATTTCGTGGAAAACAATTAGCGCATTCCAAGCGCAATTACAATGTAAGCTTAAGCAGAATCACCCCTAAGTTAGAACCATTTTCATATACCGAGTGCAATGATAATAATATAAGCGTGTGGACTCACAAGTCAAGCAGATTCGCTTTTAAGTTAAAACTATTTTCATGTTACGAGTGCAAAATAATAATATAAGCTTGTGGAGGATTGGTGATTTTCTCTTTGGGTGTTTTGTTTTCAGCCTACGCGTGAAAGTTATGGCTTCAGTTTTGGCTTCGTTCAGTTTGAGGCGCCATTTTTTGTAGTAGTCTCCGATCGTGTTGAGGCCCTCTTGAAGGTATTTCACGGCCAACCTGTGCGCTAAGGATGAAGCGTATAGGCCCATGTCGTCGGCGTAGGTAGCTTTTTGGCACCGGGTGAGTGAGGGGACGTCATAGGTGTAGAGATTGAAGAGGTGGGACCCTAGTAAACTTCCTTGTGGCACGCCTTTGGGTACTTCTCGTGTTGTTGATATGGTCTCCCTCACTTTGACGGTGAAGGTTCGGTTTTTCAGGTAGGCTTGAATTATTCGGATGATGTACGTAGGTGTTTTGGTGACGTACATTTTGTGGATCAGTCCATCCATCCAGACGGTGTCGAATGCTTTTTCAAGGTCTAGTAGTGCCATGGTGGTGTATTGGTTGAGGTTGAAGGCTCTTGAGATGTGCTCAGTGACGCGTGTGAGTTGATGGACTGTCGAATGTTTCTTTCTGAAGCCGAACTGTTCGTCTGGTAGAGTCTTGTTGTTGTTGTGGTGGGGGAGATACCGGTTGAGGATGACTTGCTCGAGTACCTTGCTGAGCGTGGGCAGCAAGCTGATGGGGCGGTATGAAGTCGGATTCGATCGATCTTTTTTCGCTTTGTGGAATGGTAGTACGCAGGCGTTTTTCCAAGAGGCGGGAAAATGACCCAGTAGTAGGCAGGCGTTGAAGATCTTCGTTAGGTAGATAGTTGCTCTCTGTGGAAGGTGTTTGAGGAGCACGTTGGTGATTTGGTCTTCCCCCGGTGCCTTGTTTGGTTTGAGGTACCTTATGATGTGGGCCACTTCTTTTGGCGAGGCGAGTCTGATGTCCTCCACGTCTGTTTGGGGGAGTAGAATTAGTTCTGCTAGTGTGCTATCTACCATGCTGGTTACTACCGGGTCGCTCATTCCGTCCGTTGTGGCGTAAGCTTTTTCGAATCCGTCGGCCAAGGTGTTGGATTTTTCTTCGTCTGAGAGTGCCAGGTTCGAGGAGTTGATTTGTTGGAGGGGCGGGATGCTGTTGTCTTGATAACGCAGGGCCTTTGCCATTTTCCAGAGTGAGTTGTCCTGAGTGGTGAAAGATGTTATTTTTTCAGACCACAGGGTATTTTTCAACTTCGCAATCTCTTCCTTGATTTCTCTGCCCAGAGCGTTGACTGCTACCTTGAAGCAGCTTTCCCGGGTGTTTTTGGTGGATTCGGCGGAGTCTATTTTTCTCTGTGATCAGGAATTTGATGTGCGGTGAAGGGTTGAATTTTCTTCACGGGGATGCACTTATCGCGGGCTGTTTGGATAATTTTCGTCAGCGAGTTGACCGCTTCGTCAATGTGCGCCGGCGTAGTGAGAGTCTCAGATGTTAGGTAGATTTGCTCGTTGATCCCCTCCTTGAAGATTTTCCAGTCGGCTTTTTGGAGATCGAGTTGAGTCCTGGTTGTTCTTGTGATGTTACCGCCGATTGTGAAGCTCACCGGAAAATGGTCGAATGATAGTTTGTCTTATGTCATCAGCGGAGATATAGATGGTATTTTTTTTATCAGCGCAATATCGAGAGTACTCGGGTATTTAATTCTCGGGTTGTATAGAGTCGGCTTGTCCGGTGCGAGCACTACGTAGTCGTGATTCTCGATGTGTTTGAAGAGAATATTTCCGTTTTTATTGGCTCTGAAGTTATTCCAATGTCGGTGTTTGGAGTTTAAATCACCTTCTACGAGTACTCTTGTACCTAGCGCGAGTAACTTGTTGAGGCCGCTTCTCGTGATATTCGCCGAGTTCGACGGGCAGTATGCCGAGATGATTGTAGTCGGTAGGTGGTTTATCTCCACTCTGATGACAGTAGCTTCCATGTTTTCCATCACAGGTGTTGGTAATCTCGTTATCTGGAGTCCTTGACGTATTAGGATGGCTGTTCCGCCCGCTGCGCGTGCCCTTCTATCCTCAGGTGGTGCTCTGTCGTTTCTGTAGACGTCGTAGCCTGGCACTCTGAGTCTGGTTTTTTCGGAAAGGTGAGTTTCGCTGAGAAGAATGATGTTGATCTTCAGACTGTTGGTCAGGTCTAGCAGTTCTTCGGTTTTGTTCTGGATACTGCGGGCGTTCCACATCAGTATTTTCAGCACGGATGCGTCCTTATCCATTGATGGTGTCGTTGAGGAGTTCCATGAGGATGATTAGCTTCTCTGCTTTGGATTTGCAGGAAGCCAGTCTGCTGCGCACTCGGATGAGGCCGTGAAGCAGAGCCATGATGTCGTCGTCATCTGTGGAGCTGTTGGTGGTTGGTTCCGGTCTGGTGTACTCCGGTTCGGGTCGATGGCGTGGTTCAGCTGGTGGGGGGGTCGGGGTGGTGCCGCTGGCGACGTTGGCCCAGGATCGCCGGCCGTCAACTCTGGCGGCGGGTGGTGGGGGTTGTGCCTCTGATGCCCTGTTCAGAGGTGTGGTGTGGCGAGTCGTCGTTCTGCGCTGGAGGGCCGAGACGTATTGTACCCTCTTGGGGCACTCTCTGTAGTCGGCCGGGTGTGGGCCTCCGCAGTTGCAGCATGCGGCGGGCTCGTCCCTGGTCTTCTTGGGGCACTCGGATGATGCGTGCTCCAGTAGGCATTTCACGCATCGTGCCGCGTGAGAGCAGTTGCTTGAGTCATGGCCGAACCCCTGGAATCGGTAGCAATGGGTACCGTGCTGCAGGTGTTTGCTGCGGTATTTCTGCAGCCTAATCCTGTAGTGGCACAGGTATAGGATGGAGGCCCTCAGCCTCCCCATGTCCACTTCCTTGTTGAAGTGGGCCAGGTAGAGCGGGTACTCAGAGGATGTCATCGTCATCCTCACGACCTTGGTGGCTGGGAAGCCCTGGCTCTCGAGGTCTTCGCTGATGGTCTTAATGTCGACGTCGGGCAGTCCTTTGATGACCGTCTTCTTGGTTTTGTCGGCTTCCGACGTGAAGGTGTGGAAGCTCGTGGCTTCCGCTCGTAGGCCGTTGGTGAGGGCTCGGTGGTCGTCCATAGAGTGCACGAGGATGTTGGCCGTGCCGCCCCTGTTGTACCGGATGTTGAAGGTCTTTCCGGGTCCGAGGTGTGTCTGGATGGTAGAGGTGATCTGTTGATGCGTCTTGGCGACCAGGGTCATCACCACTGGGGGAATGCTTCTCTTGTGGGAGGAAAAGCTTGATTAACGTTGGCGCATTTTGTGCGCGGCGCGCCGCCACCCTCGCTTACCTCGGGGAGGTCCGTGAACCGGTTGTCGCACCGGACTGTGCCCACGTTCTCGTTGGTCGGAGAGTGGGGCCTCTTGATGGGGTTGGATGGTTTGAGCCAGCCGGCTCCTAGAGGGGGAAAGGTCTCCATGGCCACCGCCGGCCTCGATGGGGGCTTGTAGGTTGAGGCCGGGCCTGGTGGGGCACGATGGGGGGCTGAGGAGGGCCCTGCCACGGGCTGCTGTTCGGCTGCGGGCTGGGGCATCTCGACCTTGTTTGCTTTCGGGTTGGAGGGAAAGGTGACGATGATATGTCCCGTCTTGGTCCTTCTCGTGAATTGTAAGGTATCGGCGTTAGGCAGGAGGTGATACAGTGCCGACTGCCTGTACCTAGCCTTCAGTGGAGGGCTCGATCTGTTGTTGAATGCGGGTGGTGCCAGTCTGAAAGAAGAAAAAACAGATTAATTTAGGTGTGTGGATTGCCTTAAAAAAGGCAGTTTTGCGGGCGGAGCCCACAGGCCGGATGAGAAATTTCGGTCACCGAAATGACGCGGTACCGTGTTGCCGGCCCGGCAAGTCAGGGGGGAAAAAACCTTGGCAACAGAATGTCGCAATACCGTAGTGCCGACTCTCCACGAGCAGGGAAACAGTACACGTCCTAGTCAGTAGACCGACTCCTTTTCCATCTGCGTACGTGGGCCCAGTCTGTCCTTACCTTTATAGTATCGTATCTTTTGTGCTGCCAGTGTTAAAAAAAAATAATAGTGTTATTTTAACCATTATTTAAGTTTACTAGCAATATCAGTATATCTTCACAAGTAAAAAAAAAGTTTCGCCAAGTGCTAGGGTTCAATATTTCCCTTGATTTTGTGGTGATTTCCCGTTTCCCTAAAATTCGTTTTTTCTCTTGTAGATCAAGGGAAAATTCGCTAGACATTCCATCACTGTATTAGAGCTTGGGAGAACTACTGTCAATCTCCTACGGGGGTTTACGCGTCATTCATCCTTGGAATTCAAATATGAATCGGGTGTGAATTTTCAGCTAATAATGGATGTAAAGAAGAACGTCTTTACAACTATAATTTACCAGCATATACAGTAAAGGGGACAAGGGGACAAAGTTGAATGTGCAATAGGAAGAATTCTTAGATTTATTTATTATATAATATATGCCTTATATGGGCTTTTACATATAAAGTTAGTTATAATAAACAGGTACAAAACACATCACAGTACGTTCAAAGATAATATATCGAACAAATACAGGAATAACATAGTGTGAGTACCGTTCTAAGAAATAAGTTCAGAGGCGAAAAATCAAAACATATCTCACATTCACTGTTACTTATACTCTGGAGCTCAAGACACATATATTAATAATTATAGAGGATGTATGCAATAATCGTTTGTTTGTATTTGTATTCACAGCACTTGAAAATGTTTACTGGATCTGAATATGTATTACCTACTGTGTGAAGTCGAGGTTCCAATGAATATTTGAATGACTCAGTCCTGAAATTATTGTTACGTGAGTAACGTGCTGGACCAGTTCTTGGAATGTTTTTTTTGACATTCGGTGCATTTGCCGGAATTTGACATCATCTCCGGACAGTTCCCTGGCAGCAATAAATAACCTATAATGAATGTTTCGTTCGATGTAGAGGTGGACCTAAGACCTCATCCTTTTTTTTGTCTCGTTCGAAGGAATAAATAGCATACCAGAGCCTCGCCTTCACTTGATTCACTCGACATTTTTCGATTTTGACTTTGAATCCGATAACATTCAGCGGTAAATGTGATAACAGAAATCTGAAATACCGACAATTTACTGGCGGCTACAAATCACTGCAGGCCCGTCAGGGGGTCGATGGAGGAAATATCGCGAAACATTTCCTGCATTTTTACTGCACCCGTTTTTTGACGACTCCCTACCGGACCGTCAGAGAGTGGCCTAAGAACGCTTTTAGCCGGTAGGTACTAATTCATAAAAAATAGTTTTTCGTAGCTGATATTTTTTACTATACATATGGTCACACAAGAGTGGAATATCTATGATCTATGGTCAGATATAAACATTTAACAACTGTCATTTCTGTCAAAGTCTTAAAAACCCGCGGTGTTTCCGCGTCTTTTTATATTTTGAAAATCATTTGGCTAATTTAGAAAAACTATCGTGGGTAGTGCAATAGTGATAAATTTTCATCATTTCTGAACATCATGCAGAAAAATCAGCCAAAAAATAATTTGACCACGGTCAATGTTAACATAAAAGATATTCTGACGTCGAAGACTTGCGCTCATATTATAATAGAAATAATCAAATATCTAGCCTATCAAAAGCTTCAAATACCTCACGCTTACGATGTCCTGAAGTACCTGGTGCAAAAGAAACGTGATTTTGACAAAGCCAACCCGAATCAAAATGAAAACATGCAGTCTAAGAATCATTTCAGAGTCGCATCTTCTGCAGTGGACGTGTTAGACGCTATGTTTCTGGTAATTTGTTTATCTTGGATTGTTGCATCAATACACTTTATCTTAGAAGCAGTACACAGAAATATAAGGATTGAATAAAAAAAATGGAATAACATCTCTAGATCTAGATTCGCCCCTCCTACATTAAGTTTTCGTGGCAAAAACTTATGTTTTCTAAAGTTATTATTACGGTGCTACATCTCAGAGTGGAATTATGCATCTTTCACGAATGTTCTTCACTGAACCCGGTCTTTAGCCAGTCCTCTACCCTTCCAATCCTGTTTCAATCCTCTTCCACCCAATTTGTTCACCCCTGTCTCTGGAAAGCTTCAACTGGTGCACCCACAGAGTTGTGGTTTTCTCTTTCTGTTTTCTCAACTATGTAAACTATAATAATGTTATTGTGCGGTCATATGATTTTATAATTTTATTTTTCTGTGTTTTAATTATGTGATGCGAAAATGATTGGTTGTAAAGGTAGGGGAAATATGCAAATAAGCTCTTCATTCTTAAAATTCACAAATAAAAATCAGTTTAATTACAAGGATGAACAACTATTTCCGTCACCGGAGAAACAAAATAATCCATTTTAATTATTTTGAAGCTTGATAATGTGTTTTTGCAAGGTTTTTAAGCTAGTTCTAAAAATAATTAAAAATTAACTAAAAAATTAGGAATTTATCTGCATATTTATCAAAGTTGGTACACCTGAGGAAGACATGACACGTCAAGTGAACCAAACACTTGAGTCGGGCCACGTACAGAGTCGGAATAACAGAAGAGTATTTATGAAAAAAGGAACATGTACCAAGATAGAGTCATAGGGAGACAGTGACGGCTCGTGACTTTTGAGTGGGCTAGAGTGGCAAGATTGAAAAATACGACGTTATTGATGTTAAAACCGAAAATGTTTTTTTAATTTTTTTTATTAGTTTTTTTGATAAATTAAAAATTTGGAAAAAATAAATATCATATTCAGCTAAAACAACATCAATAAAGTCGTATTTTTCAATCTTACCGCTCACTCAAAAGTCACGAGCCATCACTGTGGGGGGACATCCTCTCGGCCTACCCCTTCAGATAAAGAGCGTGATGGTTAGTTAGTTAGAAATCATCTCCCCCCCCTTCAGCTTCACAATATACTCCAGTTACTTTGAGCAGTTTTGAACTCTTGTGCGGTGCTCTCAAAAATAAACTAATAATATGTTATAGAATATAATAGCGGAAATGGAAAGCGAGGACCCACCTGATGAGGTGCTACTCCTGTGGGGAGCTATCCCCATGAACGCCCGGGAGGTGTGTCGGATACGAGTCCCCTCCTCGCTCAACTCACACTTCTACAGTAGCCATATAGACGGCTCACAGAAACTCATCATGAAAACCCTCAGGTATTTGTATTCACCTCTCATCATGAATTTGATACTTCCTAGATGCGGAACCAACTCACATTGTTAATGTCCCTAGGAAGACAGAAGGAGCAAATGTAGATATTTTCCACATAACCTATGGTACGTTCAAGTACGAATTATTCATTCAATTTTAGCTATGCATATAGTCATATAGACCTCAGGTCGGGAACCCCAAAATATCTGAAAAACATCCTTGAAACATGTCAGGTGGGAAAGCTGGCCTTGTTCTACCGGTACTTTAATGGAAGATGCTCTTAAGGAAGTAGCATCATTGATCCCTTCAGCACCGGTATAGTCGGGAAACACGCCAAACACGGTCCCAACATTTGTACACGGTTAACATCGTGACTCGTTCTTGTGTCCAACAGCTCGGCTATGGAATGATCTGCTAGCCTCTGTGTTTCCTCCCTCCTACAACATGGGTCTCTTCGAGACCCAAGTTCACTCTTTCCTATTCTCTAAAAGGCCTTCCACACAGCATCCCCAAAGATGACATAGGCCTTGAGGGAAATTATTTTGCTCAGGGCCTCCTGTGTGGTGTTAATGTAAAAAAAAGTTGTGGCATATCTTTCTTTGGTTTAATGTAATTTGTGCAATTTTTTATGATGCTAGTGCTAACGATTCAAATGTTTTTGCAGTTTCTTCTTTTGCTTTTTGGAATATTGAACCATGTTGCTCTTCCTCCATCTTCCCTGATGATGGACTCTACAGGGCTTTTAGAAATGTTAGCTTGAGATGGCTGAAAAAATCAATCAAATTTTATGTACCAATTTTATGAGTGAAACAGAGTTAGTATAAAGATGTTTCCAAGATATTTATATTTTCGAGACTTTGCGTACTATACCTGATTATATCCATCAGCTTTCTTATCCTAGTTAGTAGCCTTCCCAACCGATGGAAAACTGCTTTGCTTATAATGGCGTATAACCTCTTGAACTGTCATCAATAATTCAGATATTTTGGAAAAAATTTCCCATTATGTCCCTGACAATTTTACAAGAGCACAGATCTTTCCTTGTTCCGAGATCAGAACTTATTTGCCCCTCGGAAGAATGATCATGAACTGACGCCTGATGTCGATATTTTGCATATGAATATTGTTCAATTCAAAATGCTAATAAGTATGTAACGAACATTGGCTAATAATGTAATGTACGTTTGTTATTCGAATAATTTGAGTAAATGTACATCTAAAATATATATTTTTTAATTAAAGTCAAATCCTAAATTCTTCATTGATTTTCAGTACCTACTTACCATTGTTTTCATTATTATATGATTAGTATTTATTTAAACAACAAAATGACAACAGATGTTCTATGGTAGTTTTCAAATTCGCCTAATAGTTTTTCTCTGTCATTTCAGGAACATCTCGTTTTCGCAAGACTTGCTAAAGACTGTGCACCTACCATTGGCCCCCACCAACATGTTTGTTCTATTAAAAAGAAACCGCACATACCAACACTCTGACTGCGTAACTCTTCCAAAAGAGTTCTTCCTTCCGACCAACGGTTATCAGATATCAACGAAGATTCCTCAAACTGAGATATGTTTAAATTACGAGTGTAATGTGTCAGAAAAGTGCTGTAAAGGTATGCAAATATTTAGTGAAGGTTTTCCTGAAATTGATACCAATGCTACAGAAAAAATCACAACTTGTGAAAGTGATGAAATAATGGACAGTTATTTGACGAATATTGTTGGTAATGGTGATTATATTGGAAAGCAACGATGGTTTCAATCCAATGTTTCATTAAAAGGTTTCAAAGATACATGCGTAAACGGAAAATCCGTATCTGATTCCTGGTTGAAGTCTTGCCAAGGGAATTTCACGACTGCGACATAAAATAGAGGATGTTCTTCTTGAGTCGTTCCCTAATTCCTGAGGATCGTGACCCCCACTCCGATTTCCCTGGTGGACAAGGCTCCTCCACTCCTTGCGGTCTTGCTCTGTGAACACCAATGTTCCGGATGCCTGTGATGCTTGGAGGACGTAATAAAATAAGGTGGCAGAGAATAAGTTAATTTAAAACTTTATTTTTACAATGAATTAATACATCAATGGACAAACAATACGCTTTATTGTAGCTTAAGTGATTTTATAATATGTATTATTCCGACTTAGTTAAATAGCTCCTCAATATTTTTATGGCCATGGGAATTAACTGTAGTTATTGAGCTTTTATTGGGCGATCTGATTGCAAATCTATTCAATTTTAATGGCATTATATTGACTTGCTTTTTAAAACAATCAATAAATAAAAAAAAGTAGGGTTTTAGAGATTGAATAAAAATAATTTTTATACTTTCTGATTATGTGCATTTATAGTACGCTAGGGGCCCGGTTCCGGCTCTTTTTATTATATTATACATTGTCCTTATCCATAGGCTTAAATACTTTTTGCTTGAGGGGAACGGCTGCGCGGCCTGTTTCATACAAAACTTAATTTTGGATTTGAGGCCAAAATACTCACCTAAAGCTAATGATATTTTTTTTTTCATCAAAAAGTATAGTAAGTATCTAGTACGGATTATAAGTAATTTATTTATTTTTGCATATTTGTAAAAAGCATAACTTTGTGGCTCGCCATAATTTACAATAAAAAACACATAAATTTGTTGTAGACCACTTTTATTTTATTAACACTATCGGTTTCGGAAGCACCCTTCCTTCATCAGGAGAATATTATAACTAACTTATGATATAGAATATTGACAAGACATATAAATTTTAGGTGTTGAAGTGGGGGGTAAGCAAATGGGTAGGGGTAATTGTAGGATTTCCGGAAAGAACGGAGCGGTTTATTGGAAAAATGTTAAGAATGGGACTAAAAGATAAGTTAATTTGGTTATTTAAAATACTAGCATTATTATTCAGGGATTTTCTAATTTCGAGTGCTTCTAAGTTATCCAATTTTTTGCTTTTATTGTTACGGTGAAGAATTGTAACCCCTGTGTCCTTGTTAAAAGTGTGATCTTTGGAAATTAGATGATTCGCAAAATCTGAGAAGTTATTATTATTTAAGATTTAAATAAGTTAGTTATAATATTCTCCTGATGAAGGAAGTGTGCTTCCGAAACCGGTAGAGTGTTAATAAAATAAAAGTGATCTACAACAAATTTATGTGTTTTTTTTATTGTATTTATTTTTGTTTTACACTATGAAATATAGGGCATTAAAGGAATTGATTTTAGAGGTACCTTTAACAATTATTTAGGGGCTAACGATGATGTTAAAAAAAAGTTTTACCCCTCTGCTTTGAAAATATAATGAAATATAAAATAAAAAATTTAAAAAAATATTGAAATAAACATTTTGGTGAACTTTAAATTAAATTAAAAATGACCAATTAATGTGAAATTTGAATTATTAATTTTATAAAGTGAAGTCCTGACCAAAATTTTTTTCTCTTCAAGTTTTTTCAAAAATGACAAGTGAGAATTGAAATATCAATTTTACAAGTTAAATCCCTAGCCAAATTTCCTTTCGACCCAAACACTTCAATGCACTGCAAAAATCCAGGGGCCGTCTACTTTTTTTTTCAAGTGTTAAGTTTTTTTCTTTCCTCTCAAAATGGAGACCCCTTCTACGTCACACAATCCAACCTTCGGTATCATAACCAACATCTATCAATCGAAAAAGGATACCCTTCTGCAAGCTTTACGCGACAGAAATTTATCCCCGCAAGACAAAACAAGGAAGTCTCTGATAAACTACGCCTTGCTTTTCAACAGGAAATACATCAAAAGCTTATCCTTCAATTCCGCGGAAACCATTGAAGTAAAGGTGATTCCCCAAATGCCCCAGAAACCACAAGTTATTATCACGTCTACAGAAAATACACACAAAAATTACGATCTGACTCCCTGGAAATTAAATTTCATCGACAAAGCTGAAGAGACAGCTACAATAAGAGGAACCCCCATAGAAATTTTGCACAGAAATTTCATCGACCTTATTACACCGGAATTGTTTCCCTGGCACAAGATCAATAAAAGAAAAACAAGTCAGCCCTTGAGCTCAGCTTTGGAAAACAGGAGGCACAACACAAAATTAAACTCAATCTCCTGTCCATCAAACAAACTCCGTGCGAAAGAGTAGCGCAATACACCCAACAAGCCGAATTGTTGAATGACAAACTATCAACCCCTCTGCCCGAAAATGAACTTTTAGCGGTCATTATTGATGTTATGCTAGAAAAATATTAACGTATCATCACATCACAAAAAATTTCCTCACTGTAACAATTAAAGGAGGTATGTCTCCTCCTCGAGACATATCAAGACAGAAAGAAGCCTCCCGAGAACCCACAAAATTAAGCCTAGTCTCTTCCATAAAACCGGAAAATAACGAAAAGAAGTTTTGCACCTTCTGTAAAAAGATAGGACACGAAGTTCCTCCTTGTTTCAAACGCACCAGAATAATAAAAAATCAGGATCACAGACCTCCAAAAAGGCACAGTTCCCACGCTCGTTCACCACCTCGTGATAATCTGAGGGAAATTTTCAAAAAATCTAAATTTAACAATGAAACGGTCGGTGTACAGGATCACAGGTATATTAAACTCCTGTAGATTTCTCCAAACCACCTCCAAACTGGAATAAAAAATCAAAAAACTAAGGCACAACCTCTCCACTCTTCATTCTATTTCAAGGCCTAAAGAATGGACGGAGTGGTTGGCGCATGTAAAATACTTCAATCAGGCCTTGCATCTATCATCTGTCAGTTGCAAACAAGCTCAGGATGGATGCCCATTTGCACAATTTTAAATCACCAATGTATGTTTCTCCGGACTTTTGGATAGTGGGGCCTCCATCAGTTGCCTTGGAGACAATGCACTCCTCCCATTCGTAAACAATGGTTTCAAAATGGAAAACCAATCTCCACTTGTTACAACTGCCAACAATACTATTCAAGCTGTTACCGGTTCTCTAGCTCTACCTGTAAAATGTGGAAACAAGTCAGTCATAATTAACTTTCTAGTTATTCTGTCCATTTCTCAAAAAATTATCCTCGGAGTGGATTTTTGGAAAGCCTTCGACATTGCCCTTCAAGTATTCAATCCCTGTAGTGAACCAAGCATTTTACCACAAATCTTCGTAATTCGTACAATTATCCCGTATGAAAACTTGAGTCCCGCACAAACCCTTCAACTAAAGGAAACCATCAACAAATTTGAATCAATAGCTTTTGAAAAATGTGGTTTAGGACTAACTAACCTAATCTAACATCATATTAAAACCAAGGGCCCTCCAATCAAACAAAGATATTACAATCTGGCTCCCCAAAAATTGAAACTTTTAGAAAAAGAACTAGACGAAATGTTAAGGATGGGTGGGTGGTTCCCAGCAGAAGTGCTTGGACCAACCCAACTCTACTTGTCACAAAAAAGGATGGATCTGCTCGCTTCTGTCTAGACAGCAGATGCCTCAACGCACGCACAGAAGCAGACGCCTACCCCTTACCACTTGATGAGCTCAGGAATGCCAAGTTCATTTCCTCCATAGATCTCTCCCGCGCGTTCTGGCAAATACCACTAGACGCCGCTTCTTGCAACAAAACTGCTTTCATCGTACCAGGCAGAGGAATGTTTCATTTCACAAGACTACCTTTCGGTCTAAAAAATAGCCCCTCAGAACTACAAAGGCTAATGGATAAACTGTTTGGACCAGAATCAGACAACAATTTGTTTTGCTATCTAGATGATTTAATTATCGTAAGTGACACATTTGAAAAACACATTGCCATGTTGGAAAAAGTGTTCCAACAACTCAAATTCGCTGGTCTAACTATCAACGTGAAAAAATTGGAATTCTGTAAATCTCACCTTCGTTATCTTGGTTTCGTTGTTGACGAGAAAGGTCTAAGGACAGACCCAAATAAAGTGGAAGCAATGGCAAATTTCCCAAGACCAAAAAACGCAAAGGAAGTCAAAGGTTTCCTTGATCTTGCCGGCTACTATAGAAGATTCATCAAAGATTTCTCCACCATAGCAGCTCCTCTCAACAAAATTACCGGTATCCGTAAAGGTATCAGTAATTTCTCTTGGTCCACCGAGACCGAAAACGCTTTTATTGCCTTGAAATCAGCACTACAATCTGCACCTGTCCTGAATTGCCCTGATTTCACATTACCTTTTACTCTGCATACAGACGCGTCCAATGTTGGAATCGGAGGAGTCCTGACACAAGAATTCCCCGATGGCGAACACCCTGCAGCATACTACTCCCGTGGTCTAAATAAACATGAAAAAAACTACAGAATTACCGAAAAAGAACTCCTAGCAGTCATGGACTCAATATACCATTTTCGAGGCTACATCGATGGTAGCACGTTCACTATCGTCACCGACCACAGTAGTTTGAAATGGTTAATTTCATTAGATAATCCCTCAGGTAGACTGGCCCGTTGGTCATCTCGTCTATCACAATTCACTTTCGATATTGTACACCGCATAGGCGCCGATAACATTGTACCCGATGCACTGCAGAATTGAAATTGCCTCTTTGAATTCCGAAACAAACATCCCCATTCCTGTTACAAAGGACACTTGGTATTTAAAAATCTACAATGGTTGCAAAAACCCCTCAACAGTTTCCCAATTTTATTGTAAAAGAAGGACAACTCTACTGCAATTGCAAACCTCCTATGTCTATCCTCGAAGATTACGCTTGGAAATTGGTTGTTCCTCTTGAAGAGAGAGAACAAGTAATCTTCGACAATCATAGTGCTCCCGACTACATACACCCTGGCATTTTCAAAACTTACAAGAAGATAACTTTGAAATATTATTTGCCCGGTTTGTTCAAACAAGTACGTGGTTATATTTCTAAATGCGATATTTGCAAAGCTTATAAACACAGCACTGCTTTCCCTACTGGTCTAATGGGTAAACCCAAACGTTCAGGTAGACCACTATAATAGCTATCTATGGATCTTGTTGGCCCTTTCCCTAAAAGTTATGCTGGACATATATACTTATTCAGCGTAGTGGACAGTTTTACTAAATATTGTTGGATTTTTCCTTTAAAAGGGGCTAATACAAAAACAATCATTATCCTCTTGGAAAAACACACATTTATACCCTACGGTACCCCGCGAACTGTCATTGTAGACAACGGAAAACAATTCGTTGCAACGGAATTCAAGGAATTTCTGTCTAAATATGGGATAAAAGACATCTTTTATAACACATTCTACACTCCACAGAATAAAACTGTTGAACGCTACAACCAAACCATTAATATAGCACTGGCAATTCTAGTTGACATAGATCAACGCACTTGGTGTAAAAACTTGGAGAAAATCCAAGCAGCAATGAATAACAGTAAATCTCACTACTGGTTACACCCCCTTCTTTTTCAAACACGGTATAGAACAAGTTGTCCATGGCTCTCTACATCAGAATATTGAATTTCCATCATCGGTCCCTTAGACTGATAACGCAGTAGAAGATTATGCCCACCGTTTGGAAGAATTGTCTGCTATTTATAGTGAAGTAACAGAGATGCTTTATTACTGGCCCACCAAAAAAGTGTGGAAAGATACAATCTACGCAAAAAACATATCACCTTTAATGAAAAAGACATTGTCTGGAGAAAAAATAACACATTATCACAAGGTGTCCTTTATTTTTCTGCCAAACTGGCACACCGCTTCATTAAAGCAAGGGTACTGAGAAAAATCTCAGATCTGGTATGCACTCTGTCCGACATGTCTGGTAAACATACATAGGCAATTACTACATGAAAGACATTGTTAAAACTGGAAGTATGGAAACAATAGAAACCATCTCCCATGTTTCGCCGTTTCTACCCCACTGGCAGAATCCACAATTGCAACACGCTACAAACCTCGCTTAGGCACCCATCATTTATCTTACATTTGAATAAAATACTTAATAAATCTTACATTTTTTTTAAGTTACAACAGTGTCAGTTGTAACCTTACCCTTTTTTGTAACATTGTATATAAAAAATTGTGTAGAGATGAGACTGAATGATAAGGTAATGGACGGTCTAAGCATAGACGAAACATGGGACCACATAAAAGTGAGCCTCTGTGAATCTGCTAGAGAGGTATGTGGAATAAGTACGCAAGGTAGAAAGAAAGGTGATGCATGGTGGGATGATGAGATTAAAGCACTGGTCTCAGAGAAGAAGAAAGCGTGGTTATTTCTGATGGCGGCTGGCAGTGCTTCTAGCGAAGAGAGGGATAGAGCGAAAGAAGTTTACAAGGGATGCAAGAAAAGAGTACGTGATGGAGTAAAAGAACGAAAGAAACGCCTGGAAGAGGAAGAGGGGATCAAAATGACAAACCACTTCCAAGAAAATATTAAACTATTTTGGAAGGAGGTCAAAAGGTCACGGAATGGTTCAGAAAGTGGATGTGTGAAAGTGATAAAATCGAAAGATGGAAAAATGTTGACGAATGAGAAAGAAATAAAAGAGATGGATGAAATACTTTGAAGAGGTCTTCGAAAGCAATCCGAGTGATAGAGATTCCAGTGGCGAGTCAGGTATGAATGACGATGGAGTGAATATTCCCAAAATTAGCATGGATGAAATTAAAAGATCAATTAGATGTATGAAGAATGGTAAGGCTGTTGGTTTCGATAATATTGCTGTTGAATACTTTAAAGGAAATAGCCGTATAATTCTCACATGGTTATGCAAACTTTTTAACCAGTGTCTAGAGGAGGGTTACACCCCATTAGATTGGAGAAGGGCTGTGATCATGCTTCTATACAAAGGTAAAGGGTCACGCATGGAATGTGGAAATCACAGGGCTATTAGCCTGCTAAGTTCAGTTGGTAAGCTGTATGGTAGGATATTGATTGAAAGGGTACAAATGAAAACAAAGGATAAAATATGGGATGTGCAAGGCGCATTTATAAGTGGAAGGGGGTGCATGGATCAGATTTTCTCGTTGCGTATGCTCACAGAGAAGTTTCTGGCAAAAACAGAAACTTTTCTGTGCTTTAGTAGATCTACAAAAAGCATACGACAGAGTTAACAGAAAAAAGTTATGGAAGGTGTTATCTAAGTATGGTGTGAATACAAATCTTATACAGGCAATCGCATCGCTGTACGAAGGAAGCGTTGCATGTGTTAGGGCAAACGGTGATTTTACGGGGTGGTTTGACATCACAAAAGGTGTTAAGCAAGGCTGTGTAATGTCACCGTGGTTATTCAATCTATACATGGATAATTGTATGCAAAAATTGAAAGAGGTGGGCTTGGGCGCGAAAATGAGTAATCTGCAAGTATGTTGCCTGTTGTATGCTGATGATGCAGTGCTGATTGCTAACAGTATGGAAGATCTACAGTCCCTCGTATCTAGGATGAACGAAGTATGTATGAAGAATGAGCTAATGATGAATGTAAAAAGTCCAAAGTCATAGTGTTTGAAAAAGAGAGTACGAAAACAGTGTGCAATATAGTTGTGAATGATGAATACTTGGAGCAGGTCGATGAGTTTGTGTATTTGGGAAGTATGTTTACGACAGATGGAAAGACTGATAGGGATATTGAAAGAAGGGTGAATACAGGAAACTCCATTAACGGAGGACTGAACGCAGTTGGCGCAAACAAAAAGTTGTCCATGGAAGCGAAGCTAGCAGTCCACAATGGAGTGCTGATACCAACCTCTGATGTATGGCAGTGAGGCATGGAACTGGCAGAGGAAGGATGAAAGTAGACTGAATGCTGTAGAAATGAGATCTCTGAGACGAATGTGTGGTAAAACCATGTATGATCGTGTGAAAAATATTGAGATTCGTAAAGAATGCAAGGCTGATGTAAGCGTAGTGAGCAAGATTAAGAAAGGGACGCTTAGATGGTTTGGGCATGTAGAGCGAATGAACGAAGAAAGGAGTGTAAGGAGAATATATGACGCGAATGTGAATGGAAGAAGAAGCCGGGGACGTCCGGGGAAGACATGGCACGATCAAGTGAATCAAATACTTGAGTCGGGCCATGTCAGAAGTCGGAATAATAGAAGAGAATGTATGAGACGATGTATGAATGTGAATGAAGCAAGAAGTGTATGCCAAGATCGAGTTTTTTGGCGGTCCATCCTCTCTGCCTACCCCTGCGGGGAAACGGCGTGATGGTTAGTTAGTTAGTTAGTTAGTTAGTATATAAACAATTGTTTTTTTGTTCCTTTTCTTCATTCATCATATTCACTCCCGTCCGACACCTTTTTTCGAAATTGATCACTTTGAAAAGGGATCACCCTCGTTGTCGGTAGTTACTTCTGGAAATACGCATGCCCAGAAGTACTTTCTCTACCCATTACCAACACAACAAGTTCGTCGTACCATATTGTACAATGAAAAGGGATCACCCTCGTTGTCGGTAGTTACTTCTGGAAATACGCATGCCCAGAAGTACTTTCTCTACCCATTACCATCACAACAAGTTCGTCGTACCATATTGTACAATGAAAAGGGAATCACCCTCGTTGTCGGTAGTTATTTCTGGAAATACGCGTGCCCAGAAGTACTTTCTCTACCCATTACCAACACAACAAGTTCGTCGTACCATATTGTACAATGAAAAGGGAATCACCCTCGTTGTCGGTAGTTATTTCTGGAAATACGCGTGCCCAGAAATACTTTCTCTACCCATTACCAACACAACAAGTTCGTCGTACCATATTGTACAATGAAAAGGGAATCACCCTCGTTGTCGGTAGTTATTTCTGGAAATACGCGTGCCCAGAAATACTTTCTCTACCCATTACCAACACAACAAGTTCGTCGTACCATATCATTGTACATTGTCAATTTTTGTTGTTTTGTTTTTGGTTTTTCATTTGTGCCATTCTCGTTTGACCACATTTCATATTCCTCGAGGGTACAATTGTACATAATTCAATGACCTTTCGGTACACACCCAATCACGGTAGACTCTGGTTAAGATTTTCAATCAAATGCAAGTGTAAATTCCCACTTAAAGCGCACAGTGTGCCATTTTAAATGAAATGCAGACAAAGAAATTTTAATTTTTTTTTTACTGTTTTAAAGTAAATCTTGCAGAACTCTACTTTAATTCTTAATATATTTAATATTCTTAAAATTTTATTCAAATCTGCTTAAAGTAATAAAATCATTCATATTCTCCGATTGCATTCATTTCTAATCTAAGCTTCCAATCGGGCATATTCCCTGATCATTTAACACACTCAATTATTACATTGATTCACAAAAACAGAGATAAGTCGCAGATTCAAAATTACCGGCCAATATCTCTGCTTAACTCGGTCTAAAAATCATTGAAAAAATTGTTAAGAACCGTCTCACCCTTTACCTTAAACATAATAACATACTTTCTAAGAGACAATATGGCTTCCGACCAGGATTAGGTACCGAAAATTCTATTGCTAAACTGACGAAAATCATCTCCAATAATATCGACGAAAGAATTAAATGCATCGCGATCTCCCTGGACTTAGCTAAAGCTTTTGACACCATCTCGTATAAAATTCGTTTGAAAAAACTACAGCTAATCGGTATACAGGGACAACTATTTAAATGGCTGGGTAGTTACTTAGAAAACAGAAGCCAAAGAGTTAATATCAATGATACTCTAAACGATCCAGCCAATATTGTATTTGGTGTACAATAAGGAAGTACTTTAGGGCCTATTTTGTTCAATATATCATCTTTACTGATGAAACAGTATTGATTTATGAAGGCAAAAGCTGGAACGAAGTTCATAGTAAAGCAGAAAATGGTATAAACAAGGTTATGCAACGGTTAGACAATAACCTCCTTACTCTCAATACAGATAAAACCAAATTCATATGTTTCAGTGCAACGCAAGCGGGACAACCCAAAGATGTGCTGAACATTACTGTTCACCTTTGCCTAGAAATAAATACTTGTACTTCCAATAACTTAGAATGCGTGGATAGTTTAAAATATTTAGGAATCATTATTGACAAATTCCTGAGATGGGAAGAATACGTCAACTCAACTGCCACAAAAGTCAGAAAACTCACTCACCTTTTCATGACTATTATAAATATTCTATATGTAAAAGATCTAAAATCAATATATTATGCCATGTGTAATTGTTTACTTGAATATGCATCCTTAGGATGGGGCGGTTGTGCCAAAACAATTTTGGACCCCTGGCAAAAGTGCAGAAATCCCTAATAAGAGTCATCCTTAAAAAACCCTTTAGGTACCCCATTGATGAATTATTCAAAGAAATGCAAGTTCTTGATGTCAGACAACTGTATATCAGGAAAATTGTATCACACACACATAAACAACGTCACCACTACCCATCTATCGATCACTATCACGACACCAGACACTCGAGAAGTAATCCAATAGTTTCAACAAAAACCATGACATCCCTTGCTCAAAAACAATTTTCATACTTAGGACCAAAATTGTTCAACATAATACCCGATACATGGAAAATGAAAAGTACAAACGTCCTGCGTAAACTGATCAATGTATGGCTTCTCGATTTAGGGAGGGTCAAAAGCGAACATATGCTCATTAATAGATATGTACAATTTTAATAAAACCTTCATATGTAATTCATTACTGCTATATACACTAAATTTAAAAAAATGCAAATCATACTTTAATCTTGTATACTTTAAACTTTTATACTTTATACTTTAAAATTTTGCATCTCATATGTAATTCATTATTTCTCTTCAGTAAATTAGTATATTATACTTTAAACTTTTATTCTTCATACTTTACACTTTTACATCTCATATGTAATTCATTATTTCTCTTCAGTAAATTAAAAAATGCATATCATACTTTTAACTCATATTCTTTAAACTTTTATACTTTATATTTTAAACTTTTACGTCTCATTTGTAATTCATTATTACTCTACACTAATTTAAAAAATGCATATCATACTTTAGTATAGTATACTTTAAACTTTTATTCTTCATACTTTACACTTTTACATCTCAAATGTAATTCATTATTTCTCTTCAGTAAATTAAAAAAATGCATATCATACTTTTAACTCATATTCTTTAATCTTTTATACTTTATATTTTAAACTTTTACATCTCATTTGTAATTCATTATTACTCTACACTGCATATCATACTTTAGTTTTTGATACTTTAAACTTCTATTCTTTATACTTAAACTTTTACATCTCATACGTAATTCATTAATACTCTACACTAAATTAAAAAATTCATTTAATACTTTAAACTTTTATATCTCATATGTAATTCATTATTACTCTACAATACAGTACAATAAATTTAAAAAAAATGCAACATACTTAAAAAAAACACAAAATTTTAAAATTAACTTATGGATTCTTTTATATTCTCTCATGTATATGTATATTAATATGAACTAAACTTATCAATTTGACTGTCCTAAAACGGGATTTGTTCCTAGTTGGACAGTCAAAGCCTTCTTAAATATTTCTGTAAAATAATGTGTGTTTCAAATAAATATTATTATTAATATTATTATTATTATTAATTCTAAACAAATCCAACCCAACGATTCAGAAATGCTCACATAACATTTAGACTTTCAAAACAAAGCAGAAGCAGTACCGTCTACTCGTACCGAACTTGGATTGGAAAATTTGCAAGCATTGCCTTTCAATCCATCTTATAACGATTTCGGTGAAATTGATTCAATCGCTGATTTTTATTCGTACTAGCTGGTTCTACGCAGAAATCTGCTAATAAATCATACCAATACTGACATCAAAATGTATTAGGGATTTTTTCTTCTTTATTTAACTTGATAGCAAATACTATTACAGCACTCCCTTGTGCTGATACATATTGTTTATTATTATGAAAAACTCACTCCTAAAACGTATTTCGTTTCTCCTGTAAAATTTGGATTTAGAGGGTTACCGCCTTTTTCCTAAACACAGTCAATTGTTTAGAATAAATATTAGGTAGGTAATTTGTATATCTATTTCATTTTTCGTCTGATGGTTCTAATTTTGTCGCTTTATATGTTAATTAGCGCCCTCCATATGTTTCTACTATATTGTCAGAGTACATGTATCCTACGTAAACATTCTTTGTGTGTAAATGGTAACCAAATAATTAAACTTTTTATTTAAATAAAAGCAAAATACTTTTATATAAAATCATTACAATGAGATTTCACGCGAATTAAGTTATTGTTATTATTTGCTCTGTAGTGATGAACCTAGAATTTTGTATAATACTGTGATAATTAAACCACAAACTCCTTCAAAAATGTATTGTCATTGTCGGCACAGATAACCTTTTAAATCTGTAATTAAAATTGTCCTGGTTCGATTGCTTGTTTTCTTCTTCTTTAAAGATTGCATCAATATATGATATGGGGTATTTATCAGTGGCGGCCGGTGACCTTTATTTTAGGGGGTGCTATAAAAAAAATCGTAGGTAAGCGTACGTAATCTTGTAGAGGAAATTCATCCCAGGATCTTTGGTGTGTGAAAATCACACCGATGGTTAAAAAACATTCATAATAGGTAAATTATTTTCCTCGAGGCCTCCTGTGTGGAGTTAAAGTAAAAAATAAATTAAAAAATCATGGTTCTTAAATTCTGTAATAGGTGATATAAAATATGTAAGTATGTAAATATGATTAGTGTGCTATAAAAAAAGTATAGCACTTCAATATACTCGATTCTGCCTAACCGCTATGGTTCAAAATTAGGTTCGTACTGCGCAAATCCCACCTTCGTCACATCACCCCGCGCACGGCTCGCGGCTACGCTCCGCCAATTCAGTAAGTTGTAGACTGTCTAGACGGAGAAAGTGCTGGGGTAAGGGGGCAGAGACATGCGCGCCCACAGGTCATTCTAACATTGGATCTAGAATGGCTATAGAGATTTTAGTTTTTGTGACACTATGTACAATTCCATGAAATTCACTCACCACAAGGGAAGTGTACAAAATATTATATGCATTTATTTTACACATTCACTCAAAACCCTATTGGCGAAATCAAATCAATATTCCACCCGTAATGTTTACTTTATGAACGGTTGTAAGCTCTCTACCGACCAACCTTTAACGAGAGTGCACCAAAACAACACACGGGGACGAAAAGTAACAAAAAGTTAAATAATGGATGAAAACAATAAAATCCTACCTACTACGTATCCATGACCCTATTCGATTTTGGGAGACTTCTGAGAAATTAGTGTGCATTGCAGAAAATGAAGTAAATTTGGTTAAAAATTTTGTGAAATCTCCTGTTATATTATATTCACAGTCCAGCCTGTTTTGTGTGTCTCCCTCTATTCCCATATAAAATGCGAACGCTGGCTGTGCGAAAAATCAAACGCACCCTCCAGTGGATTTCAATGGTGCACCGTTTGAGATATGTTTTTGAGTTTGGGCTTACTATTATAAATACCGATATAGATGTAGTGCAGGTGACAAATTTAATTTTTTATGTATTTTATTTATGGTCTTTAAAATATTTGGAAATGCATTTCATAATTGCACCGTAACACAGGCTGCCCCTGGTATTTATACTGATTTAATTTATTAGTTTTATGTAAAACCAACATGTTGTTATGGAAATGTTATTCTGTAGTACTTAATTATATTGTTATAAACTTATCAAATGACCATTTATCTGTTTGTGAAAGCGGACAAATAATATGTTACTTGACGATAATAATTTCTGTGATAAGAAATTCCATATTGCATAATATAAAATTTTATTAATTTGAGTATTATGCATATCACAAATAACTAAAGAAAAAGCATTATTTTATTGGTTTGTAAATAAAATTATCAACTTTTGATCTGAATAAATTTTTTAAACACCACTGCTTATTTTTTACTGATTGTATTTTATACAACAATATGATTATTCTCTTTTGGTGACAGTTAAAATAAACATCGCAGGAACGGAAAATGATGGCCTCCATGGTCGAGGGGTAAGGCTCTCGACTAGGAATCCTAAGGTAGCGGGTTAAAATCCAAGCATGCGCTAGTAAATTTTATTTATTTATTTTGTGCTGTTTCACAATTAATTCATTTAAAAATAATATATAGTATATTTGCGCACGTTCCAGAATGGAAGATACTCTCAGTATCGTCCTGGTGAAAGACAACCATTCAGAATTGAAACGTTGCTTGAAATGTTTGGTGACTACATCTGAATAGCCGGGTATTTCCCCACCTTCCTCTTCCCCTTCTCCTTCCCCTCCCCAATACCTTTAGCCTCAACATTCCCCAATTGGAGATGCCATAGTCTCACTGGCTCCAGACGGTTGGGAGCAGTTGGGACTCTTGTGCGGTATTCATATAAAAAAAAGGAAGCAATATTGCTGTAACAGTCAAAGCCATGTAAAAAAATCACTATTTTGAGGCTTATATATCAATTCAAAAACATAATATTGACAAAGCGAATAGTTTTTCCTACGTCGTACGGGTCTTATTTTTCGTTGTAGTCACGGGACCCAGATAAATGAAAGCAGAAAAAAAAACCTTCTGGAATGATGTGAACAAAGCATTTTCATGGGTAGTGGTGGTTACATCTGTATTGCTTTCCTGCGATGAAATATTTACTGCTCTGTGGTCCTAGAAATTCCTGACATGAATGGTGTGCTGAATTGTTACTATGAACTTCTGCTGATTTAGAGTTTTTTTTATGAAAATTTTTTTTCGCTATTCTGATTTATTATGGAATTTGACGGGAATCGGTATGCTGGAGACCACGGCTTAGTTGTTTGAATACCACGGTAAAATGCAGTCATCAAAATTCAATGCAATGCTCACAGGTCAAGAATTGGGAACCGTTGTTTGAAGTACATAGTAAATTGGCCTTGAAATGTTTCCATGGCAATAACAATTATGTTTAAGTATTATCATGTATAACTGTTTAAGATAATATTTAGGTATTTAATTAGTTAGATGTTTGTTATTATAACTTATGTCAATAAATAATAAGAACTTATTGATTTATGACAAAAGTTTTGCAATTTGTTATCAGTGGAAAGAAACTATCTAGTAATAATAATTTGGGGATGTTTGTATTTTCTATGATCGTCAGTTAGTTTATGTATGTACAAGTATGTGTAAATCTGAAACCTTTTTTATTGAATTTGATTTTTATTATTTTTATTTTTAAGTTAGACATTTTATAGTGGACAAAAAATGAGGGCGCTGTGATCCCTTAAAACGTTTTAAATTACAACACCAAGATGGCTTATAGGAAGAATATTGTAAGTTTAAAAAGCACAATGGTCCAAATGCATGTTTTTTACTTTCATCGAACGGTATCCAGAAATTACTGGTACTTTCCGAAAGGAGATGATTTTTTGGTGACACTGAGATGTTCACATTTTAAGACAATTTTATTTTTAAACTTTTTATTATTATTTAACGCTTTGCAAGGAAGATAATTACACGGGAAGGGCGATTTTTCATATTTATGAAATTAATGTATTGAAATAACCATGAAGATTAATAAAATAAAATAAAACCAAATCAAATCAGGAGATCAGAAATATAAATTTTTAAAATGTGAACATACGAATAATGATGTTTTACATTATTTCTTTAAAACGAACTGTCAAATTCGAATGTGAAATTTTTTTTATACGAGGACAAAATTTCAAACACAGTAGCTTAGTATTGAAATAGCAATGAAAAAATGTAGTTCCACTTTATTAAATGTCTACATTTTATTGCCAAGCTATACTCACATAAGTATTAGGTACTTATTTACCCTGATCTACGCAGTTGTCGCATACGTGATACATCCGCAGCTATCCTCATACACGGATGTCACATATGTATTATATATCCCTTTATAACTTCTATGTGTCATACACTTATACATTATTATACCTTCATTTATATTATAAATATGTTACACTTATATATCAACTATGCATCATGTTATTTTTTTAATGTTCTGTACACATAATCATTTTAATGTTAAAATATGTAAAAAACCCTTTGGGGTGTTAATAAATAAATAAATATGATCATCAAGTTTCACTAAAACACATGCATTGTGTCAAAACGTGTTGCGTGGTGGGATTGATAAGGTTAAACATATATGAATTTACTTTCATTGCTTTTTGTAAAAGAATGAAACATTTATGTAGATTTGTTTCTTTTTTAATGTGAAATGAGAGGGTATCTACCTCCCTGAATATTTAATAACAAAAATGTTGATGAGAAATAAAAATAAATGTTTATTCATGTTACACCATTTTTGAGAAAAATTACCTCAAGTGGTGCAGGCTTGGTAGACATGTAACTAATAAGTATCTGAAACAATCATGTATTTATATATTAGTTGCATTATAAAAGTGGAATACCTACCTAGGTTATGAAAAGTGCCTTGAGTAGTGTACACACATTATTTTAAAATATTTTTTTCCATTCTTAAATATGTACATACACATTTAGAAAAGTTTTTGTACCTCTGGTTGTGATTATTATTTTACGTTTGATGATGGTGTGATATAATTGACTGCACTGTCGTCATTAAGTTTATAAAAGCCAATGTTGTTATGTTCGATACATAATTCATTGAGGAGTGCTCTCACAACCAGTGTTCAGTTCCAACCTGCGGGAGAGAGGTATCATCTTAGTAATTAAGTGAGTACCTATACAATATTTCTATATCTTCAAATCGTATACTCCAGATTGATATACTTACCGTTGCAGCTGGGGCATCACCACTGATATAGACACAAAAAATCTGTAGATATTAAAAATTCCGTTTGTTAGTTCCTCTTTTCTTTACCCACCTGTAAAAGCTGCGCTTTATAGAATATTCTTTTTTTGTGTATCTATCATTGGCAACAACTAATATATTGCACATGAATAGAATAACAAAATAACATCTGGAATTAAAAAAAGATATATGGCAGAATACGAATCCACTTTTCCTAATTTTTGTTGTAGGTCTCAAAGCTTGAGGTAAACCTACACAAAATTCCACCGTAGAAATTATCTATTATTTTTATTATTATTAAAGCATAAAGCCTGGTTCACACATGTTGAATTTTTTTCTGCATTGACTTAGCCTGATGACTTGTTTTTTGGAAATTGTTAATTTTATTCATAAGATGATATTGAAGGGTACCTATGCCAATATTTCCAAATTTCAGGAAATCCCTTTAAAACCAAACCTTTTTTCATTTTTATTTGCCCAGCTTTGTTACGGGAAATTTTTTTTTTTTTAATAATTGATATTCTTCAATTCCATTTTTATGAATTAATATTAAATCAGTTGATTTATTTGACGAGTTGACAAATGCTTTTTAATACTGAAATACTGCTCACTAACAGATAATTTATGGGGGTTAGAATTTTATAATTTTCTAACCCTCATAAATTATCTGTTCATACCGGCTGATCAGTAAGTTCAGTGGACAGACAAATCTAGTTCTAGGTTTGCAGCGGGTACGGACTTACAGAACAAATATGCTTATTTTATTCAAAGGCTGGTTATGTTTTTATTGTGTTTTAGTAAAATATTCAACATGCCGCATTTAACACCGCAGCAGAAGACATCATACAAGGAAAATGGCTTCATCAAGTTGACTGATATCTTCACCGAGAAGGAGATGGATGAGATGTGCAAGGAATATAATCAGATATTTGAAGACAAGAAGAATGAGGGGATGGAAGCTGCCTGGGTCGGCAAGGAGATGAAGAAGCAAGCCAATAATATGAATTACTCCGTAAGCATTCAATCAATTATATAATATATAATATTGCATTCACTAGTGCGCATGTGCATCCATCTACTACTGCTATACAAATAGTCTGAATCCTTTCACCGTCCGCGACATTGTAAATAACTGTATATGTAAATGTAAATAATTACTGATAATTCCATTAAACCTGAGTAGAATTTTTAAACATTTTGTCATTTTATAAAATTTATTCTCCAGTTCTAAAATCGAACAATAAAAACATAAATGAATATTTAAATTAAATGCCAACTCTTTGATTCCTTTCTGTTCCCAATAACTAGATAGTAGTTTGGGTAGCTACACAAAGGGAACAAGAAGAATAAAAGACTACTGCTATCTAGTAAAGTTAGCCTCTCAGAAGCTGGGCATATTGTACAGAGCCCACAGATACTTTAATAGTACACAACTGCTGACCCTGTACAAATCGCAAGTGCGCCCCACTGTAAAATTTGGCAGTCACCTCTGGTCGGGAGTCCCAAAATATCTGGAAAAAACCCTTGACTCTGTGCAGAAACGGGCAGTCGTTTGATAGATTCGCCTATCTTAACAAACGGACTGCAATCTTGGAGCCCAGATGTCAGGTGGGAATGCTGTCCTTGTTTTACCAGTATTTTAATGGAAGATGCTCTGAGGAACTAGCATCATTAATCCCTTCGGCACTGGTGCATAGTCGGGAAACACGCCAAACGCGTGCCCAACATTTGCACACAGTTGACATCTGTCACATGAGAACGGGTCACTTTTACGACTCGTTCCTGTGTTCAACAGCTCGACTGTGGAATGATCTGCCGGCCTCTGTGTTTCCTCCATCCTACAACATGGGTCTCTTCAAGACCCAAGTTCACTCCTTCCTATCCTCTACAAGACCCTTCACACAACATCCCCAAAGATGATATAGGTCTTGAGGCAAATTATTTCCCTCAGGGTCTCCTGTGTGGTGTTTCCGTAAAAAAAAAAGAAGTTACTTGTTCCCCATCGGGAACAGAAAGGACTCTAGGGGTTAATAAATGTAATATCAATATAATAAAGAAGGAAAAAATAGCAACCGCATATCATTCAATGTACACCGTTTTTAATATTGCGTCCTGTGCGTGCAAAATCATATCTTTCCAAGCTATAATTTTCTAACTTAACGTCTTAATCTGAAGTAACCCGCCAAGTAAGTATGTTTCTGTATCTGTTTGTACATAATAAGATAAAACCTAGGAAGTACATAATATTTGTATAGCGCCCCTGAGGTGATTTTTCACAAAAACGGCGCTATACAAATTATCCATTTAATATTGTTATTATGGGAACGATTCATTTGTCAGGATCTGTAGGTCACCACAATGACTAGACAAAGGTTATGTTAGGTTGGATAATGCAGATGAATGATAACATTATATTCTATAGAACAATCGAATCAAGATGCAAAAAAAATCACCGTTAATAAATTAATGGTATTCTCCAAAAAATATTGTACGTGTCTTTTTAAGCTTGAAAAATTTTCTGTTTTTGAAATAAAATTATTTATTTTAAAGAGCACATATTGTATGAATGTATTTGTGCAATCCGGTAGTGGTTCAAAATGATTTGGAACACCCTCCTGCAGTGCCATCTTACCCCGCAGTAGCCCTACGATACAGTACACACCTGCATAAGCAATAATTTCTTTAAAATGATTATACTGTATCTTGTTGTTGTTTTCAATGGAAGAAGAGTTATTATTTGGAATGGGATGCCATTGCGAGTTCAATGTCCTTTTAAATAATTCCATATCAATAGTGTCCCAGTTGTGTATTTTTAGTGAGATATATTAAAATACACCTTGTTCTTAGATTTATACCTAGAATTACTGGAGAGATAAACCGATAGAAGTGTCTTGTGAGCATGTTTGGTGTACCTGAAGTAAGGTAAATTTTCCCCTACTTCGGGTGAAATTGGGATTTTCTGTTCAGTGGTTAGAATAGATTAACCTCCAATGGTTATATGTGGTTATGCCTGTTAAAATGATATTTCGAGATACGTATTTATCAGAACCTGAGATAATTTATTTATACATTTTAGAATGATAACCTTTGTTTATTGATCACAGGTCAAGTCCGTCCATAATCTACAATTCCACAGCGCAGTATTTTCTAGATTATTGATGAACGATAGACTCCTGGATGCCCTTGAAGACATAATGGAAACCAAGAATATCTCTCTTCACCACACCAAGGCGCACTTCAAACCCCCAGAGAATGGAGCTCCTTATCTGATGCACCAGGTAATTTCCCGATGATCGTTGAAATGTCACTTGAATAATTTTCTTATAATCTGTTAAAAATACCTACAAATAGACTTTTCATAAGTCCCGTTTTGTACCGGTTTAATGGTACATTCTGATTTCTCCTTTGATTCATTATTTTGTCCTGGCTTGTAATTTAATATTGGATAGGTTGAAAATAATAATGTGTTTTGATAAATTCAGTAAAAAAAACCACTGAAAAATTCTCGACTCTGTTAAAACAGCTAATCTAAATGATAAGTTCTGACTAGTTGCAATCTTTGGAACATAGTCATCAGATGGGATCACTGTGTTTATTCTACCAGCATTACAATGGAAGATCCTCCGAAGAACGTAATATGAATACAGTACAAGAGTCCAAACTGTCCGGTGCCAGTGAGACGATGGCATCCCCAAGTACGTTATGAGACTTAAGATAATGGTGAAAGGAAGGAGATTTGAACGTAACTATTAATAATGCCATTGATATGATATTCAATACCCCGCTAATCTTCGACCGAGTTTGTTATTTGGGGGGCTTTAACGTTCAAAATGAACCATGGTTGAAATTCTCGGGATCAACAGACTCAGCTGGTCGACAGGCGTAATCTTTTGCCTTTTGACACGGATTGGAGTAACTGGTTCAGAGGACTACAAGGGCTCCTGATGTCCAGACTTACCGATCCAATCTGTTAGACCTGATTTTAAACTCTGTACCACAGTTACAAGATCACAGCTCCTCTAAGATCATCCGACCACTGCCTGGTGTTGATATCAATCCCTGTTATCTTCAGACCGCCAAACGAGAGGCTAAATAGAAAATGGCATATAGGCATATGGCATATAGGTCAGCAGATTAATTCCGTCTGCATGCACATTTCAATGCTTTCCCGTGGTCAGCTGTCTGTTTTCAGAATTCGAATCCTTTCAGATGTGCCCAGGAAATTGGTGAAGTCATCACATTCGCGATGAATATTTTCATACAATTCACTGTTAACCCCTGGAGTCTCTTTGGGAGATATTTCTCCCAGAAAACAAATAGCCGTAGAGTCTTTTGGGGAGATATTTCTCCCAGCCCGAAATGGACACATAAAAGTCATGTTATCTCATTTTGTACTATAGTAATTTATATGAATAAAACTGTGTTAGAAAGAGAAAAAACACGCTTTTTATTGCCATTTAAAAGTTTACCATGCACATTTAAGAAAAATTATCATTTATTATCAAAAGACTCGAGCGGTTAAACAAACAGGTGTGGGCTCAAAGTCATGGTTCAGTCGACAATGCTCCGAAGCAGTTCGAGCCTGCAACACATCTCGAATGTCGGAAAACAGATTAGCATATAACAAATTGAAAGTGAGAGAATCATAAAAAGGTCAAAATTCTAGCACGACCTGTCGATCAGCAAAAATCTGAGTGCCTGCCCAAATGGCAGCAGAGCGTTCTAATCGCTAGCGAGCTCCATAGGTCAAAATTTCTGCAAATCCAGTCTGCCGACGGCTCTCTACTAACTGATTTTTATGACCCATTCTTGTGTTCAAGAGCTCTGTTTAGGAATGACTTACCGGCTTTTGTGTTCTCTCTCCTTCTAAAACATTATTTGGTATTTTCTAGGATTACCATTACTTCCCATTCAGAGATGACTCTATGGTGGCTGCCTTTGTACATTTGGACGACACCACTCCAGAGAATGGGGGTCTGGCTGTCTACCCGGGGTCACACAAGCTGGGGCCGCAGGAAGACAAAGGCATCATCGAGAAAGGAGAAGCTTACCACTACTTAGATCAGGTAAAAGTACTATAAAATGTCATTTTACACTTTAATGAAAGTATTTGATGTTTGACAGATCTATGTACAAACTATCCTGATTCATCTTTTAAAAAACATACACATATTTTAGGAAGAAAACTAAACACAGGATTTACGCGTAATTCGAACAAAGACTAATTGCAAAATCCAGCACTCTTTTCCACCTTTGGTCTACATAGTTTTAGATACTTTGCCGCAAATATATACAATATGCTACCAGAAATCCCGGAGCCAGTGGGTCAATGGCATTCGCAATTTGGGGAGATTTGAAATGTTGAGACTTTAAGTAAGTGAGGAGGGGAAGGAGATGGAGCAGGAACAAGAGGGTCAGAAAGTACCTGGCTATTTAAATCTGGTAGCAAAAATGCATTGATTATGGGAAGTTATTAAGTTTCGGACTTATTATGTTATAAGCCGCGTCTCCTGCGAATTTTAAAAACATTACACAAAAACATTTGTTTTCATTCACATTCTGTCTCCTGCTAAAATGTTTTGTTTTGGTTAAAAACAAAACATTTTAAGTAGATGACAAGATGGCTTCTAGAATAATCTTTTGAATGTACTACATATTTTTATAGGTTGGAGTAAAATATCACTGTTTTGTTTATTATTTGAATAAATTTTTTTTTTTAAAATGCCAATGAATGTGTTTATCACAATGCGTCTTGTAAAAACTTCAGAATATGAGGACTGTAATGCTATTAAAAGTAGACAAAATAAGAAAATATATAACAGTTAAATAAATAATTTTTATTACTAATACATGCAAACTTCTTATAATAATTAATATATTATAATTTCACTCGTACACATAACCTAAAAAAACCTGTACGATTTATGCTGTGACTGACCGAAGTATCATCGGACGGGATGCATAGATAGACACGCATCATACGGCGATTATTAAAAAATGAAACCAACCTTTCCCCTCTTCCCCTCTTCACCGCTAGGGGAATGTATTTCATCAGTGACGAAAGGCAAAAACATTGTGTACGCACACACAAATGTGTACGGTAATGCCCTTTTATTTTGTTTTTTGTGTAAATGTTTTCAAAAAACATTCGCAGGAGTCGCGGCTTAATAGAAGACAAAAATTAATATTACTCATTTTTAGTATTAAAAAAAGATGGTATTGTTTTTGATGTTATCGCAATTTCATCACTGTTGGTAAGCAAAAACACAATATCTAATATAATAATTTTCCAACAACAACAAAAAAGCGAAAACAAAAGACGATTCCCTAGCATTATCCGATATGAAGTGCTATGCAGGAGGTGAGTGCGACATTACAAGTCACGGATGAATGCTAGCAAACTACTAATAAAGGTCGATTCACATCTACGGTCTACAAAAATGTAATGTGGCAGACACGACAAACTTAATTGCTTATATTATCTTTGAACATATTCACTTATAGTGTGCATAAGCGTGACGTGTCTGCGCACCTGTTGCTTGCGGTCTAGCTGTAGTGTTAAATATGGTAACCGGATAAAACAGAACAATGACAAAACAGAACATGATAAAATAATAATAAATAAACCAGTCAATGGCCGAGTTGGGATTGTGTCCGGCTTCCACCCAAACGTCGTGAATTCAATTCCTCAGCTAGCTAAGTCCTCGGTCACGACTCAAGCAACATTTTCCGCTAAGTGTGATGGTAATAGATTTTCAAATGTTGCCAGGTTATTTGTAACCCGGGAATGTTGATCTTTCAAAAAGGTATATTCTTTATTTTTCATTTTTCTGTTTTGTTATGGTACTACAATTTTTTTATTTATTTTTCTAATTTCAGAAAAAGTTCCCCTTAGACCACCCCGATATCAGCGAAGCGCGGGGAGGTGGTTGTGTTCTCCTACCTCCTGATCCACGGCAGCTACCTGAACCTGACCAAGAACCCCCGCCGCATGTTCCTGGCGCAGCTAATGTCAGCTGATGATGAGCCTCTGGAGAACGTACACCAGTCCCCCGGCCAGGGCTGGATGCTGAGGGGCAGGAACAAGAAAAGGGAAGCCGTCATGGCCAAGAGATACGAAGCTTAATAAAATCAGCCTATAATTACTCATGCACCTGCTGTTATAATGCTTAAAAATGACAACAAACCCCTTCATTTATAGCATTATTAAAAACATATTTTCTGGTATTTAACCATCGACTGTCGCATATCTGATCCATGAAGTTTCACTAAAACACCTACATTGTGTCAAAACATATCGAATGATGGGATCGATTATGTGGAAACGGCAAGTGTTGGATAGGTAATGTACCTACCTACCTACCTATTTAGAACTTGTAAAAATGTTATTACAAAGTTTTTATCAAAAATCAAAAAGATTTTGAATGAGAAGAGACCTACAGCTTCACGCGGTTAACTCTGCAGGTGATCAAAGAAGGAACAAATAATTAAATATTTTTTAAATAACTTGGTTTTCTTATAAAAGCTGCAAAGTTAAGTGTGTCAGGCTGTGACACCATTTTAATAAATATTCTGTTTATATGTAATATCATTATTTGTTTTATTGGAAATTTTGTTTGGAATCTGACTGTATGAATGATAAAAATCAACAACATTTATTGGCTTGATCTTGGCCTTAGGAAAATTTTTTGTCTATGGCGCTTTCTTTATGCATCACATGATTGATGGATAAAGAAATAAAATAAAACATCAACCACCATGTGTATGGATTCCGTTTTACAAAATGTTTAAGGCGATTCACCGGCTAAAGTTCCAACGAAATCATGCGTTCCTTATTCAGGTGGCGACAAGGTTGAGATTCCCTCTTAACATCGGCCGCATGTTCGATTTACGCAAAAAGCTAACACCAAAATGCGTGTTTTATTCTATTCTCTAAAGCTCAGACATAATTATTAAAATGTTTTACGATCATATTCTAAAAAACTTAATTTACCACAATGAACAATATGACAATATCGGAAAAAGAGTTCGTAAGTAGGAGAGTTTGCACTTTAAACAATTTTTAATGTCTGATACTTTATTTTTTTCTAGGCTTATAAAAAGACATACCAAAAAAGTGCCCAGTTAATCGAAAGGCCAAGTTGTGTTCTACTTACAGTATTTAATTAAATCATCTATGATATTTCTAGGCCATCAAATTCTCAAACTAAAAACACATGATTTTGCATTACTTCCCGTTGCATCGCCTTAAATGTTGAAAAAGCAGGCTTATTGCTAAACAGCAAACTTTTAGTAAGTCAATCAATACCTCAATATAAGTGAGTTTTGATATTTGTGGTTTGTTAGTATGCATTTATTTATTTTAGCCATTGTTGTCAACCACCATGTGACGAACTTCAATCTGTTTTAAATTTTTTTAATCAGTCATCCATAATTAAGGTTTATCACATGTTCCTAGAACATATCAGAATGATTGAAATTAACACCATTTATTGGTACTAAATCAAATGAATAGGAAATGTTTTGTGTGAACCCTTTTTTAATATATAAATATCAACATATCCGGAAGTGAGCTTCCCCCATCAGGATACAAAGTATACTAAGAAGTAATGACAAAAATAGACAAATAATCACTAGAAAAATAATAAAAACATAAGAATAGACAAATTACAAACATAAACAAAAAACAACAATAATAAATGAAAGTAGGTAAGTAATTAACTAAAAATGTTAAAATAATTATTATAAAATATGAAATAATAAATTTAATCAGACATTTAAAAGAAAAATTTAAAAAATTTTATCAATTATTTTTTTAACAATTTAAACGTCATCATTATTTTCATTGCGAGTTTGCGAAACATGAGGTAAGCCAATAAAAAAAAAGTGGTGAAGGAATGACCCTATGACTACAAAGGTATTGCAGATCATTGTATTTAGCTGTAAAAAAATGGCCTTATTTCTTAACACTTTTATGGAGAAATCCTGAAAATTTATAATTTGATTTCTCCTGCTCAAAATGCTTGTATCAATTTTTCATGTAGTGCTTGGATTATGTTGTCATAATAAAAACGGATTGTCTGAGGACTGTTAGGTTTCACAAATAAATGCTTAGTCAACTTTTTCGCCATTCAGGTCCTTTTCCTGTTTTTTTATTGTAAAATAAATCCTTCGTGTTATAAATGATATCTTGACTCGTCTCTTGGACAGGGAAAGGTTTTTTCCTGCAGGCCGTATGAGCAAAAGTATATCATTGGATTGACATAGGCACATTTTTGAATGCTCTTTCTAAAAACACTGTGTACCGAATCTCCTTCATTTTGTGTGACCCTTTCCCAGAAAAGTGTGACTTATTTTGACATCGTAGGTTGCGAAAGAATACATGTAGAGCGAATACAAAAATCGAATGTAGTTTTTACAAGCTTACTTATAAAAAAAAACAAGTTTTAAAGGCTCACCGTTCAACATTGCTGGAGGAATATTTTTCGGACCTAGCCCATGTGTGATAACGATCAAATCTATTTTTTCGGATTGTATGTCATGTTTGTTTCACTTGCAAACGCTTCGCAGATGTTCAAGAGGATACGTAGCCCCTAGTCGACGGTGTCATCAGTACCATATCATTTGCGATATATAAATTTCGAGTATATATGTATGTTTGTTTGTTTCATTATCTTAGCGCTGGAATGGATTACAGGGTCGAATTACAGACAGTGAAATGTAGTTTTTTAACAGTAATAATGTGAACTTCAACTTGACCTCTGAGGTCATCGGAGGGAACAAGGATAAATTTGTGTTAAAAACATGACAAGCACCGAGAACAAAATGGAACATTTGGCTTCAGTTGCAAAATGTTCAAATTTTGAGCTCGGTGCTATGAGTTCAAATACCCCGATGCTATTTTATTTTGTTCTTCAATCCAAGTTTCAAACAATATATTCATCGTTTAATTTTATAAAAACAAATATTTGTGGACAACTTACTTGAAGCAAGTGGATGAGTTTGGGAAGTATGTTCACTAGAGATGTAAAGGCTGATAAGGATATTGAATTAATGAGGTAGTGAAAGTAGTTATGGTAATTATAAGAACATATAAAAAAATATATATGGGATTTAATTGATGATGATATTAACAGTTCTTAGAAATCGAAGTATGATACCGATAAAAATGGCGGAATGGATTAGGATAGCTGTAGCTTAGTGGATTAGAGTGCAAGGTCTCGGATAGATTGTGAGGTTCTGGACTCGAGTCCCAGTTACTACATTTATCTTTTTCTTTTCTCTGCCTTTTCAGTTTTATGTTTCATTTTGAGAGTTGTTAATATATTATCTTCAATGATTAATAATTTTTGAAAATATTTTTTTCTTCTTTTTTTTTGTATTGTTATGTAGTATATTGCATTGCACTGTATGCCTTCTGGAATAAAGCATTATTATTATTAACAGTTGTATTATTTTCCCTTAACACACTTTGAGTGGGAAGGGTATTTTTACCCGCGCGGGCGACTGGTGCTTATCGGCGGGACGGGTAAAATTACCCTTTACGCCGCACCACTTTAAAGGCGAGAAAGGGAAAGTTACCCGATTATTTCACGCGACTATTTAATCTAAACGTTTGAAGACGTTCCAGACTACACACACATGTACAAAAAAAAAAAGATAAGCCGTCGTTTCTTTTACATACACACATACCCTTGCGCAGCTCAATGAGAGATAGCGCGTAATAATTAATTTTTGCGGAGTCAATTATTCAGTGAATCATATCCGTCTTCTTTCCACATTTGATTATTCTTTGATGGGTGAGTAGAATGACAATTTTATTGTGTTAAATTTCATAGATTGTTTGTTCGTGGTACTGGGAATAGGAGTACCTATTATATTTTTATGAAGTGTTATAAATTCATTGGACCTGTACCCTTATGATGATGTTATTACAATAATCATTTCCTGAATGAGAGATAACACAAAAATTCTTTAGCAATTAGATGTATTCCTGGCACTCATATATGGTAAGTGCGTATACGAAATTTCATAAACAAATAGTGGATGGTTTAGAAGATAGAGCGATTTTTGTAAAATTATTTTTTATTGCATTTTCCGCTGGTTTTTGCCCGCTGCACGCACCTGTGATGGTGTAGCGACCGCCCGCTCAAAGTGTGTTAATATTACACCCAGTTTACTAGAATTCAAACCACAACATTTTACTCCAAACCATTCATAACCCCGAGCAAGGCCTGGTACATGTCAGTTAGTATCCAATAAATGTAAAGAAATGGAGTACTAGACATATCACACCACAAAGACAAGAGTTTTGACGACCAAGTTCCTCTGGGAAAAATAGGATGTAAAATTATACAAATTCAAATAAATAACTTAAAATTGTCCATTTTGTAATGTTTTTAGAAGAATAAGTAATTGATTTGAAATATTATCTACTATATGTTGTATACCTCTAAGCGATAAAAAAAAATGTCAATCTCCAAAAAACTCTTTGTGCCAATGCCAACTTACTATTGGATTATTGTTTTATGGAAACTGAGGGTTTGAGTTGTCAAAATTACTATACACATTGGGCCTTCCTCAGAGCGGTGAAATTCACATAAAATTATTACGCAACACATGATTTAATCAAAGGTTTAACAGCCCTCAAGAGTCGATTTGTTTATCGAATTCTACAGAATAAACAAATCAGTCGACTGCAACTGTGTTGTGCCGTTACCTTCCATGCATAAAGAATATTTTTTTGTTTTTGTTTTCTTCCTACCAAGGTAAGCGCGAATGGGCCTTCCATACGATACTGACTAAAGCCACCGTAATGAAAGGTTCGACTATCCGGTCGTCCTTTCCTATAGTTGGTAGATTTGACTTTAAGAAAGGACGACCGGATGGTTGAACTTTCGACGTGTCAGCTTTAGTTAGTATATTAAGTTAGTATCGTGTGGTAGGCCCAAAAAACAAATGCAGTGGTTTTTCCATCCGGTTTTCGACAGCCGGCGTAAAATTTGTATGGCAATATACACATGGTGGTATACTAACACCAGCCCTGACCCGGTAATTGCTATACAAATTACACCGGTCGTCGAAAACCGGACGGCAAAAACCGATGCGTATGTCTTCGCAGTAAAGAAATATTTCAGAACTACAGAATCATAACACATCAATAGATTGAATCTTAACAAAGGTATAGTTGTATAGTATAAATTAACTTATATTAATCAATATTTGCTTAGATCAAATACAATAATATCCAAAAATGATTATAAATTATAATTAACATACGCAGCTCAACGGAATGTAATTTTCGCCTATAAGAAGACCACAGACTAATCCGTCAATGTACCATCTACTACCAGAACATAGGGTTTATTGTTTCGTGAAGATGGGAAATTTCCGTAACCATATTTCGTAACATAAAAAAGTTTGGATAACACCAAGTTTACTTAAATGTATAAAAAAAAAGAGAAGCTCCACCAACAAATAAAAAAAACAGTCCTTACCACCTTTCATTGAAAGTATTCTACAAAAACTATAGAAACATCTGCTCCAATCTAACTAAATAGGCTAAACAAGATTACTATGGAGCTAAAATAGATTAATCCAATAATAACCCAAAACTTATTTGGCAAACAATCAAAGAAATCACATTCACTAACCAAAACAAAACTAGCACATTGGAGGAAATCGACACAGATAATGATAAACTTTTGCTTAATAAAAACACACAACAACTACTTAACTACACTAACAACTTTTTTGAAAACATAGGCTTGGATTTAGCAAACAAAATAACCTAACCTCAACACTTTAAACTGAACATAAACTTTTCTAATAAATAAATCCATTACGGAAAGCAGATTTCCATATCAACTCAAAATAGGGATCATCACACTAATTTTGAAAACAGGAAATCATAAAGATATAAATAATTACAGACCACTATTCTAAATATTTATTATGAATAAAATCTTTGAAACAGCTATAGAAAATCAACTCATCAATTACTTAGAATCTAATAATCTATATCACAGAAACAATTTGAATTAACTGAATATATTAAAAATTCTCTAGACTCACATAAAAAATGCAAAAGCCTCCTTTTACATGTCTACAAATGTTTACTCCCCTCTAGCGGCCCGAGTTGTACAAATTGTTTTTTCGTACATTTTAATAGATTTTCTGTGAAATATATTATAAAGGCCTAAAATTCAAAAAATAAATATAAGGTGACCTACATATGAATTAACATTTAAAGAAAATCTATTAAAATGAATGAAAAAAAGAATTCGCACAACTCAAACCGCTAGAGGGAGCTAGTATAGCATGTTGCCATATCAATGTATGATAAATGCCAGGAACTGAGTGTATTATTATATTTCTACGGTATTTGGTATCGGGCAAACCAGTCGTGTGGGAGGCCCAGTAGCCTGTTCTTATGAAATGGATCATAGAATGGATGAGGTGGGAACAGAAACGGAGCTTATTCTATAAATCACCCTGAAAATTGAAATACAACCCTGTCACATACATATTTTTTCCATTGATTTTGTAAACATCTTATAGTAACTAGTCTTATATTAATATAATATTCTTCTGACACTCTTTTCTCTATTCACCCGCTCAACATGTCCAACTGAAAAACCAAGAAACTTGATTGAGGATTACCAAAAATACCGTTACTAAGAATTCATCTCAAAAAGGAACATTATTTAGACTTACAAAGGAAAATATTTTATTGCAAAATCAATATTCAGTTTGAATTTTCCGCCTGGTGTGAGCGCATGCGAAGTCAGGTTACGACAAAAATGAAGATATTAAAAGTAAGACTATGAATAAAAAAGTAGATTCATAATCTTTGTTGTATTTTAATGTACAACAAAGGAAACACCATTTTGATAAGCTATCTTCAATTTCCCCAGGAGCTGCTGTGATTAATTTAGGACGCGCATCTGCGCGCCGGGTGACTTTTAAGACATCATTCCATTAAAGATGGCGAAAAAAAATTATAATTTCTTCTAGAATTCTTAAAATCTAGTGACAGACTCTTGAAAGAAAATATTTGTGCTTCTTATAAATGTCAGTGACGATCGTTAAAAAATTTAAGGATTTCATATATATTTCGTTTAGTTTTCATAAAGATATGCGACTTTAAACGATGTCTGTAACGCGTGCCGTTTTGCGCATGCCCAGTCCACTGCGCATTTAACCTCTCCTCTTCAATCGACCAGCAACTGTCAGATGTTGAAAACGTCCCGCCGCTGTTAAGTGTTTAGTTTTGTGTGGGTGTGTATCAGTGTTCTTTTGTGTCGTCGTTTAATTTGTAGTTAAAACCCCGAACAAATTCAAGTAAGTAGAAATTTCATTAATGATTTATTAATTTACGCATTGGTATAGCCTAAATTGGCTCACTTCACGTCATTGTACTGTCACTCTGTTGGCTCCTGTCACTTCCGAATTTTCGGCTATCTGAAACGTCATTATTTCTAAATACGTTTTGCAATATCAAATAATAGTGTTTCTTACACTAAATCATTACGAACGCGTTCATAAATCATTCTTCTTAGATTAATTTTGATAAACTGCTGATATCCGCTCTTCAGCCCACATTTTTTTAGAAAGAATGACTTCACCTTCTCGTATGATGATTTCAGAAACAGTTATGTTGTATTGGTATTAGTTAACATTGTTTTATTTTATAATCAGATAAGATTTATTTTTACATTCGCCCGAATTAGTCCAAGCAGGAATTATGGGTTCATATCAGTAAACTGTTTTAAGAAAGTAAAAATACGAAATTTAGAAGACAATCTTTTTTTATGGGTACGCTAGTTAGGCACCAAACAAAAATTTTGCTAAAATGTAGTCTTACAAGATTTTTTTCTCTAGTCTGGTAAATATTTCAGTCATAATAATTATACCGGTAGGTACCTATTTTTTTTATCTCATCATTTTTTTTTGTGTGCGCAGAATTTTTTTGCCGCCCTTTACTAGGGGAGTGTGCTGGCGCCCCTCCCAAACTTTTCTTCCACAAAAAACTTTATAGGGCTTGATAGATTTTTCCCATGACTGTCTTGTGACTAAGAACTTTTTCCCATGAATCAATCCATAGATTAGAATTTATATTTGGATACAATATATATACTATTTTACTTCCTCTTTTCTTTAGCAACCATATTTTGGTGTAATTATGCCTTCTTTTTAAAAATAATCCTTTCTTTTCCACAGATTTTACCACCGAAATATTTTATTTAAAAAATGTATATGTAGGTACCTATTATAATTTCTTGTGCAGTTTGACATTTAAAAGTAGACACAAATTGAGGTCGCTGCGGGTCGTTTAAAAGGTTTTTAATGGCAACACAAAGATGACTCATAGAAAAATCAAACTTTAGAAACAATAGTCCTAGTACATATATTTCACTTTAACCAAACGGTATCCTGAAATTAGTGGTACTTTCCGAATGGAGATGATTCTACATCACATTTTAAGACAATTTTTTGTTTAATTTTTTTATTTTATTATTTAAAGCTTTCAAAGGAAGACAATTACATGGAAAGGGCGATTTTTTTTAGTTTCTGAAATTTGTCTATCGAAATAACAACGTATTAGATGTTACATAAATAAAAATAGAAAGAAAATCAAATTCACAGATGAATGAGAACTGTCAAATTCAAAAGCGATTTTTTTTTATGTGACGAACAAATTTTCAAAGACATAGTTAGCAGCTTGGTATTGCCTTAGTAATGAAAAAATGTAGTTCCAGTTTATTAAATATCTCAATTTTATTGCCAAGCTATATACTCGTATACCTACCTGGATCCCCACTTTTTTTTGTTTGTTCGTTTTTTTTTAAATTCTGTTTGGCTTCTAATTGCTCACTATTCAGCCAGCAGTTTTATTATCTTATGCCTTCTAAACTTAAGCTAGAAACAATAGAATGCAATAAATTATTTTTATTGTTGATCAAATGGAATAAATTTCTCTCCCTCTATTGGATAGTTATCAAATATGAACTAACAGTATGGCGTCTTGTCTTGAAATAAAGTTACGTACTGAAAATAGTTGCGTTTGCCTAGAAATTCCAGAAATAAAAGCTATGCAAATTTCATGACGCCCGAGTTCACCGTTCCGGAGTTTTTGCTGCTTCAGCACACATCTTAAACTATCCCGCAACCTCTAGATTTGAAGTCATTTTTCTGATCTTAAAAAAAAAATTATGTGGAGTGAAGTCATACAAATTACTTTGTTTAAACTTATCCAACTCAGGCGCTATGACATGTGTAGGTATGCGCAGCGGTGAATGCAAGGAAGTGCTAATACTGTAATAATTGAAGTTTTTCGTAGAATTTTCTCACCTTATTTGACCTTGAGGCGATGATTGTGATGATTATGAGATGACGATTTTGTCTAGAACATCTCAGCACGATTCCACGGAGATTATAAATGAATCACTCGTATTGTGTGATTTTTTATGCAATCTTGAATGAGTGAGTTCGGAACGTTAGACTTGTTTTACTTCATTCGCTGAAATCTTTAAAAAATAATTGTTAAATTAACCTTCTACTGCTGACGTGAGTTTATGATTTTTTACTTCTTATATTAGGCCTGAGGGACTCCATTGTTCCACCATACAGGATAATTAATAAATATTAAATTTTGTATATTAATAAATCTTTTGTTTTAATTTTTATATTCGTTACTTATTATTTATTGATATTATTTGACCAAATAAAACAAATATTAGATTTAAACATAAAATAGTTTTTTTTTATGTACGACTAACAAACACAAAAATATTTTTACAAGGTTTACTTAAAAAATCACAGCTACATTTGGCAACGCATAACAGAAGATTTTTAAGAATATTTTAATAATCCATCAATATTTTTATAAATATCTCGTTTAAAAAGAGTAGAAAACAAAAAAAAATCGGGATGTTTAAATCGCACTAATTTTACTTGCTCTCACTACATATGATTTTTGAACATTCAAGGCAAATCGGTTTACGGCAATGGCAACAAGCGCATCGAGGTTTTATTTTAGTCGACTAGGACTGGTTGCACAATACATTTACATTTTCAGAAATATCAGATTGTTTAGTTGGTACCGTATATCTTAGATCTCAACTCACGAGTTTATCATTGTTCATATATTTTTTTTAACTGTGGGAATATCATTTCGTTTTGCCAGTGCCATATTTACATGTTATTAAAATTAATGGAACATTGGTGCAAAACAAACGCATTTACAGCATTCTAAAAAACGCCATTAGTCAACGCTGCGACTTGAAGAATAATTTGAGCATTTATTATCGACGTCGTCTACGCCTCCTTTTGTGTTGTTATAGCATGCGATCATGTGTTTCCATTGTCACTGGAACGCTTTCAGAATTATGAGCATCTCCGGTTTCATCTTATCCAAATCACCCTTTACTCCAAACACTTGATTTTCTTAGCCAAGGGTTTCATATCTCACTATTATGCTTCCATCACTCTCTCTAGTACTTTAAATGATGATTGACCCAGACATTTGCCAAAATATATTACTTTGAGTTTCTCAACTACTGAAGTGGAATTGACACAACACTATAATGTAATAGCATAGTCACTAATGTGGGAAACAACATATCTGCCGACATAGAGTCTGAGAGACTCTATCATCACTCTGCTGGACAAACTGTTGACATCATCGCCGTGGAATTGATACTGACTGCAATCGAGAGTTTGGAAGGTACTGAAAGAGGCATAATTATCTGTCGACACTGCATAGTTAAAACGGTTATTGTATGCGTGGAGTCTGTGAGACTCCCACGTCAGTCGTAGAAGGTTAAAATATAAGCGCTGCCTACTAGGTGTTGTGTTATTGAGTTTTAGCTAGATAATCCTTACAAAAATGGATTTACGTCTGTTGAAGGGACAATGAATAAAGATCAAAGAATGTTAAATCATTTTGATCCTAGGACAATTGCTCGAACAAAACCTACCCATATAAATGCCTGGGCACTGACATCGCCTCTAGCGGAAGGATAAACAAATAATCTTCCTTGTAACCTCGCCCGGAGCAAAACCGACATTCAGCAGGTATTGAATTGATGCTTCAAATAGTTTTACCTTAGTTGTGCTCAGTAATTATATTTGGATAGCCGGCCAGCTATTCGGATCTTCTATTTACTTGGCCTTCCCACCGCCTTTCACTTTCACCTCCCATTTCATAGACCTCATAACATTCGGTGGTATTGAAGATGCTACAGTTCCATTAGATTGGGGCAATTTGTACTCTTGTGTAGTTATCACTCAGTGAATTTTATACGCCCTACCTTCACAAACCATTATTATGGAAGCATTCATTTATTTATTTAATATCAACGGTATAAATACAGTGATACCTCGAGATACGAGTTTTATTCGCTCCGTAACCTTGCTCGTAAGTTAATTCCCAAAGCAATTTTCCTCATTGAAATTAATTGAAATGTCATTAATCCGTTCCAGCCCGCAAAGTACCACCCAGTTGTTCTGGTTACGTGTTTTTGAATAAGAAAAATGTATTTATAATTGACGAATATTGTATAAAAACGCAATAAAAGAGAATGTAAAGAAATAATCCGACGGCCTCCATGGTCGAGGGGTTAAGGCTCTCGACTACGAATCCGAAGGTCGCGGGTTCAAATCCCGGCGTGCACAAGTAAATTTTATTGAATTAATTTGTGCTGTTTCAAAATTAATTAATTTAAAAATTAGATATAGTATATTTGCGCACGTTCCAGAGTGAAAGATACTCTCAGTGTCGCCCTGGTGAAAGACCACCATTCAGAATTGAAACATTGCTTGAAATGGCTTTTAGCCGTGTTTGGTGACCAGATCTGCGCCCTTGAGGTGATTTTCCCACGAAAACGGCGCTATAGAAGTAATCCAATTATTATTATTATTTGAATAGCCAAGTATTTTCCCCACCGTCCTCTTCTCCTTCTCCTTCCCCCCCCCCCAATACCTTCAGCCTCACAAAATTTCCCAATTGGGCATGCCATAGTCTCACTGGCTCCAGACGGTTGGGAGCAGTTGAGACTCTTACACACAACTTAAATGCTGCTGTATGCTTAATTTTAGTTACTGCTTTTCTCTTCACTGGTCTTTGCCTTTTTCGCCGGATTAAAAAAAACCTGTCCAAGGAGGTTTGTTTCTTCCTCCCTTTCAGAATGCCGAAATGAGTTAGGCTAGTGTCATTAAATAGCTCCGATGCACGACCAGTTGCAACTTTTTCGGGGTGTTTCTTTTCCACGAACTGTGAAACTCTCTCCCACATTCCCAAGATCTCCTTCATCTCGCTTGTAGAGATCCACCTCTGGCTCCTCCTCGAAACCAATTTCTTGCTGCTGCTGCTGCTGGTGCCACTGTAACTCTTGTAACTCCTCGGTCGTCAGTTCTTAAGAGTGCTCTTTGACGAGCTCGTTCACGTCTCTCATCCACCACCAGGCCCATGGATTTTGCCAGAGACACAATGTCCTCCTCCACTGGCACTTCGGGTTCGAATCCTTCGAAGGTCCTTTCGGTTACAGCCTCAGGCCACAGCTTCTTCCATGCAGAGGTCAAGGGCCTCGTTGTAACACCCAGCCAGGCCTGATAAATAATTCTGAGGCATATCACGATGTTAAAGTGGTACCAGTACTCTTGAAGGGTGAGGTTTGTGTTCTCCGTCACCTCAAAGCAGCGCCGGAACAGGTGCTTAGTGTACAGCTTTTTAAAGTTAGAAATCACCTGCTGATCCATGGGCTGCAGGATAGGTGTGGTGTTGGGTGGTAGGTAGAGAACCTTTATAAACTTGAACTCTTCGAGGATGTCATCTTCGACGTTCGGTGGGTGAGCAGGAGCATTGTCGAGGATGAGAAGGGCTTGCATGGGTAGGTTGTTTTCCTGTAAATATTTCTTAACAGAAGGGCCAAAAACCAGGTTTCCCCACTACACAAAGAACTGCCTAGTGATCCATGCTTTCGGGTTTGCCCTCCACATAACTTGCAGTTTTTCTTTTAAAATCTTATGTGACTTAAAGGCTCTGGGGTTTTCCGAATGGTATACGAGCAGAGGCTTGATCTTGCAGTCGTCACTCGCATTGGCGCAGAGTGTGAGCGTTAGTCTATCCTTCATGGGTTTGTGACCTGGCATCATCTTCTCCTCTGTCGTTATGTAAGTCCTATTCGGCATCTTCTTCCAGAAAAGCCCTGTCTCGTCACAGTTGAAGACTTGCTGTGGGATGTATCCTTTGGCTTCTATCAGTTCGGAAAAAGTTTTGAGATAATCCCCAGCTGCCTTCACATCCGAACTTGCTGCCTCGCCATGCCTGACAACGGAGTGAATGGCGGTCCTTTTCCTAAAGTTCTCAAACCAGCCTCCACTGACTTTAAACGAGTCTTAAGAGGTAATTAGACAATACCTATTTTTATACATATTGGACGTGAATTGTCTTTTTCTATGAAGTTTTGTACAGAATTAGACAAATATTCCATAGAAAAAGACAAATCACGGGCAATCTGGATGAAAATAGGTATCGTCTAATTACCACTTTACGATGATTCGTCCGTGGAAGTGCGCGCGAAGCAAATCACCGTAAATCACTCGTGCCTTCTCGCATATGATGTCCTGTAGTAAGGTATCCCCTTTAAGCTGCTCCTCCGTCACCCAAACCATCAGCAGTTTCTCCATCTTTTCATGGAGAGAGCTCCGGAGCTTAGAAATTATTGTAACGCCCTTAGCTGGCGTTATACCCTTTATCGACTCCTTCCGCTTAAGCACAGTACATATCGTTGAAGTACTACGCCCGTACTGCCTCGCCAAGTTAGCTACTCGCACACCTTGCTCTTTTTTTTCTATGATTTCACTCTTTAATTCAATAGACATCATCTTCTGAGCACTGACCTTTCCACTCACTTTCTTTGGACCCATGGTTATAAAAAGAAATGTGATAAAGTATGTAAATGCACAAAAAGCACAAAGCCCTAGAAAAAATTATCAAAGATGCTTCGACAGCGAGGTAAACAAGCACATTGGGGGTTGCGCAGTAAACTGATGGGCCGTGTGCAAAAGTCGTTCCTCGTATCTCAAATGTTAATAGATACGCTACATCTGCGTATCTATTTACTAACTTCATGTAATCTAGGTACAAGCGAATGTTGTAATGCTCAGTCCTGGTGTTGTTACATTTAAACAGGATTTTGGAACGAGTAGCTCTCGTAGGTATATGAAATTGAATGAGGTTAATTAAATCGGGGCTGTCTATACTACCATTTACAATTTTGAACATAAATATCAAGTTGGAAATAATTCTTCGATCTGAGAGATTTGATAAATTTAGTTCTTTCATCGAGTAATTAATTTTAATAGTTAATTCTTTCAATGGGAATACCGAGTTTATAATTAATGTGTCTTAGGAATTTGTGTTCAATTTTTGGATTGAATCTGAATGTATTTTTAAATGGGGGACCAGATCGAGGAGTTATATATATATATATAATATGTAAAATAGTGTGCGAATATCACAAGTCACATATATATGTATATATACAATATATTTTTAATATCGTATTAATTCATATTCCATGTTTTAATTTCTAATTTATTCTCGCTCAATATACCATCTTATAATTTAATCCTAATATCGGCTCCCCGATTTATCTGGAAAATGTTAAGATGTTCATTATGAGGTATTTCCCACATTAGAAATTAAAACATGAAATCCATATAAAAATGTATTTATGTTAGGGCAGCAGAGCTGTACTTAGATTGATAGTTTTGATCTTCGATTGAATCTTAGATTTTGTAATAAATTTACAATATTTTTGTCGCTGGCGTGGAGGACAGTTACGATGCGAAAGTAATTACAGGTCGTTATGATAATATTTTTTTAATTATTAATTATTTTTATTGAGTTTTTTAAAACCTCATTGTAATATTTAATCATTGAAGAAAATAATATGAACATAACCTAAATGAAACATGAAACCGGAAAAAACAACAGAAAATAAAAGATTTCAGTCGCATCTGGGACATTTGTAATCATCATAATGATAGCTGCCAATAATATGGGATTAAAAATGGAGAATAATATTGACAAATCTTGAATTTGAGATATGATATCGATAAAGATGACATAAAATCTCATTAGCTAAGTTGGTAAAGCGGTTCCCCCTGAAAGGCAGAGGTCCTGGGTTCGTCGTGTCCCAGATGCGACTGAAATCTTTTTATTTTCTGTTGTTTTTTTTCCGGTTTCATGTTTCATTTAGGTTATGTTAATATTATTTTCTTAAACGTTATGATAATGTTTGGTTTCTATTTGTTTACGCAAACGGCATACTGCAAATTGTTTCATCTTATTTATGTTCGAATTCCTGTGTTCACTTCCAAGGCTATACGTATTTTTTTTAAAAACAAAAACAAATATTCCCTGGTCACGAATAACCTGATAATATTTGAAAATCTACTACCTACCGTCACAGTGATCGGAAGATGTTTCTTATGTCGAGCCGAGGAATTGAACTCACCATTGAGTGAGACCCAGACGCGATGCCAACTCAAATACATTGCCTGTACCTACGTTGTTATAGGTCGCGTAATTAGGATTTGTGTTTTGGTAGTTTCATATCTACACACTTCCGACAGCGATGTCCTTGCGAAACGTCACCGAGAAACACCCCTTTGTCATGCTTACGCCTACTTAAAGGACAAAAGGTGTATATTTTTTTACAGTTATTAGACTAATATGTGTTATTTTTATTGTATTAAAAATTACGTTTTTTCAATATCACTTTTTTTTTAAATCATTTAAAATGTACGGAAAAACCCATTTCCGCCGACTTGCGCTGCTGTTGTAGAATGTTGCCATCTCAATGTATGTTAAATGTCGGATGCCGCGCGTATCGTCATATTTCTATGGTGTTTGTTTAAAGTTACTAAACGATTTAGTTGCCAGTTATCACTGTCCTTGCTACTGGCTGCGTGTGACAGCCATTACATCCGATTTTTCACGGGTAACAACTACTAGTTTATATTATGAATAATATGACATAGTTTTCATTTTGCTCCGTACGTGTTTTATAGCTTTATTGTAGTGTGCTAGATAAAGTATTGAACGCTCTGCTCTCCGCAAGGGCGATAAATATTCTGCTATTCCTGTCTACATTTATTACCATCTCGGCCCCGCTTAGGGTCGGAGCGAGTGCATTATTATGCAGGGTTGCGATCTGGTCGATTATTAATGCAGATCATGTGGGAGGAATGTGTCAATAAATTTTTTTACTCTTTATATTCGAGTTTACAGCAAAGTAATTTCGGAAGAACAATGCCATGGCACTTGGAAATAATTCAATGCCAATGTTGTGTCATTTTTTACTTTGAAGCGACAATCTATTTTTGGAAGTAGTAAAAATTCTCGATTGGCGAGCTCTGGGGTCATGAAATTTTGCACTTATTTTTTTGTCTGGAATTTATAATTATTGATTTGAGGTGCCGAAACCGGTTTGGGTATTCGATTTTACACGTGTTTTATTTGAATTTTTTTTTTTTTTTAATTTTTTATTCCAGAAAAAAGAAAATAACATTTTCACTTACTTAACTAGAATTTTCAATTACATAATTTTTTTTTTACATTACATTACTGCATTATATTACAATTCGATTAATCACTACATACAATATTATTATAAGATACAATTCTATACACTTTCGCTATTTTCTTGTTTATGAATAAAAATGAATAATTTTTTTTTAAATTTACTCACACTTTTTTCATAATGTTATTCCACTTTCGAAATGAAAAACGTTGGTTTTTGGCGTAGTGTGAGTGTGGAGATAATAACGTTTTGTTGGATTTAGGGAGGTGGAAGGGTGGGGAAAGGAATTAAGGGACAAGAGGGGGAGGATTAAGGTGTCGAGAGCATAAAGTGCCTCTTATGTTAGGCCTTGAAGGTTGCATTTGTAAGGCGTCACACGTTTATCATAGAGTGGTTCGTATCAAAGACGATGATTTCACTGTAGAGTCAAGTTTTTATTGTTAAAATGGTGTTTGGGAATTTTAAGGGTTTTTTCGTCATGTGATCCAAGAGAGAACCTATTTTAGAAGATATTTTGAAAAATTTCTATCGAATAATCAGGGGTAGTGAAAAAACTTTTAAATAACCAGTAGATCTAATGAAAAATTTCTATCAAATATTTCAGTGATTGAGTAAAAACAAATCTTTCAAGTAATCTGGAGGCTTATTCCGCTTCCCTTTAAGGAAAATTCCCTTTCCTTAGGCTTAAAGACATTTTGCTTAACTGCTATTCTGATAACATGTAAATGGCAATACATTGTTTAAATGAGTTTGTGGTTTAATTATCACTGTATTATAAACAAGAATTAGGTGTATTACACATGTACTTTATTATTACTTACCTTTTAGAATTTAAATCACTTTCATCTGACTTTTCGGGCTTTTGACATAGGTACTTTAAAACATGGCAATTTCGTTAATTCGGTTAATTTAATAACATTATTATGCGACAAATGACTCAGCAATTTAAAAATACTATATATTATATGATATTTGCGCACGTTCCGGAGTGGAAGATACTCTCGGTATCGCCCTGGTGAAAGACCACCATTCAGAATTGGAACGTTTCTTGAAATGGCTTTTAGCCATGTTTGGTGACCAGCTCTGAATAACCAGGTATTTTGCCACCTTCCTCTACCCTTCTCCTTCCCCTCCCCAATACCTTCAGCCTCACAACATTCCTCAATTGGGGATTCCATAGTCTCACTGGCTCCAGACGGTTGGGAGCAGTTGGGACTCTTGTGCCGCATTCATATAAAAAAATAATAATGTTTAAAGTCAATACTTACATAATGTTGAGTTTTTTTTTGTTCTGTTAAAACAACCCAAATATCGATATTTTTAAAGAATGTCGTTCACTGAATGACAGCTGTCATCCTAGAGAACTGGAACCGCAGTTAAGCGAGAAGTCTTTAAGCCTAAGTAAAGGGATAAGGAATTTTCATTGAAATGAGCCAGAATAGGGCTCCAGGAGATGTAGTGAAAAGATTCTATCAAATAACCAGGGGATATAGTGAAAAAAATCTTTTAAATAATTACGAGATGTAATGAAAAATTTCTTTCAAATAACCACGTGAGTTTTTTGTTGTTTAGATACTATGGGAGAGCTATCATTCACAGACGTAAAATAAGTATGTAGTGAGTGTCACGTGCCTTGCGACGGAGAATAATATTCTAATGCCTGTTTATCAACGAGCCCAACAATAAGCTCATAATCTGATAGCGAATAATATTATATTCGATTTAAGCTTAAGGCGATGTAATGGGAAGTAATGCAAAATCGTGTGTTTTTGGTTTGAAAATTGGACACCCTAGAAATATCATAGATGATTTAATTAAATACTGCAAGTTAAACCCACCTTGGCCTTTCATTTAACCCGCCATTGGAGATATGGAGAGTCTTTTTACAAGCTTAGTAAAAAAATAAAGTATCAGACCTAAAAAAAATTTTAAATGCAAAATCTCACTTACGAACTTTTTTCCGATATTATTGTATTGCTAATTGTGACAAATTAAGTTTTTTTTTAGATTATGATCGTAAAAGATTTTAATATTTATACATGAACTTTACAAAATAAAATAACAAAAAAATTCTGGTAATGTTTTTTTTTGCGTAAATCGAAACATGCGGCCAGTGTTAAGCGGGAATTTCAACTTTATCGCCACCTGCACAAGGAGTGCGTGATTTCGTTCGAATTTTAGGAAGTGGATGGTCATAAGCTCAAGGGTTGCGCCTGAACTCTTCGTTTGTGATGATGTTTATATTTGAGACGGTGCAAAACGATGTCATAGATCCCTGGCTCTACATCCAGTGAATCTTTTTAATCTAAAATTTCCGCCAGTCCAAATACTTCAGAACTAAGACATTTGGAAAGTGTCCAAAGTAAGTTTAAACTCATGTATTGACTCGTGACATTTGCGACAAGTTGCAATGCAATCTCTAAGTACCTCTAGTTGGCAGCCCTAAGCTTCCAGTTTCCACAAGGCAAAAGCTCCAGAACTCTGGAGGATAGTTTTAAATCTTCCCCATTTCTATACTAGCCGTATATTACAATTTCATGCTGGTTATGGCTACAACTAGATTCTATTCACCGTTCGGATAGTGGAGCTACTGCATTTTCTGGAAGGTGGAATTGCCAGATGGTGCGGAAAATGTCTTTTTGTCTCTCTTGCAAACTCTACAAAACTTTTAGATATTTCTGAAATTACATACTATGGTAACTTAACTTCTCTATCTGATTTTAAAGAATATTTACGACAATGTATATTATCTTGTTAAATTAAATTACCATTTTTTTATAAACCACGAATATATTTTATTTTTCACCAACCGGTTTCGCTTAACTCCTACTTCGTCAGGACAAGTATAAAAACTAAAGAATAATACAGAGTTTTCTGTTATATATAGTTACAGAATACAAAAGAGAGAAAAGAGAACAAAATATTAGAGGGAGACGAATACAAAAATATTATGTGTAAGAGGGATTTTTATGTTTTCTTTGCTTAAAAACAGGCAATCTGTTGAAGTAGCAAAAACTCTCCCCCGGTGAGCCATGGCGTCATGAAATTTGCACAGATATTTCTGTCTGGAGTTTATAGGTCAACGAAATTCTTTTCAGCTCTCTTTATTGACATAATAAAGTTATGAAGCTTTGAAATATCTATTTGACTCTCTCAAAATAAAGCAATGTTTCATATTTTTCACTTAATCTGAAAATTATGTTCAAATCTAAGATTGAATAATTTTTGTTGAAACGTTTTTAATGCGAAATTGACGTGTGCAAATATTCAAATCAGGTGCGAAGTCGGTTAGTAAATCTAGCTGCGGTATACCTCAGTTGTTTTGTTGACATTTTAACTAAGTTGCAATTTCTTTTACTGGGAATACCGCACAAGTGTCCCAGCCGCCCAGAGCCAACGGGGACTATGACATTCCCAATAGGAGTATGTTGTGAGGCTGAAGGGAATTGGAGGGGGTTGGAGATGGGGAAGATATCGGTCGGAAAGCAGCTGACTATCACATCTGGTCACTAAAAACACGACTAAAGCCACTTCAAGTAACATTTTGATTCTGAATGGGGGTCTTTCACCAGGGTGATACTGAGACTATTTGAGAGTCTGTATATCACTTCCGTTCTCCGCCCTCTGCCGCGGCTCGAAGGTTTGGATGATTTTCCAGCTTTTTACCCCTTTCTCTCGCGTGTGCTTATTCATACACTTCCTGAACCTGAGGCGAATGTTCGGAAGGTTGTTCCGGGTTATGGTTACAGCCCTCGACCCATTAAATTTTGCTGTGTGCGTAATACATAAATATATTAGCAAAGCAGCTCTTCGTGAAGTTTCATTGTGTAAAATGTTTATTATTGCTCACACAAATTACGATTATCTTTTATAACCGCAGGGGATGGGAAGGGAAAGGGATGTTTTATTTTTAAATAAATACATTAAAAGTTTTTAGGTCAACATTCCGTGATGTTTAAGACACCATAATGGAATTTTAAAAGAAAGTAATAAAAACATATCAGTAATTTTTCAAATTTAACTCACACGAGTGCGGAACCAAAATTGAAATGGCGTGCACGGTAAGATATTATGTAACTACTCTCAGAATGGCCGTAGCGAGATACCATAACGTAATCGAAACGATGGAAACTATGATTTAAATGGTGTGCACGGGAAGATATTATGTAACTACTCTCAGAATGGCCGTAGCGAGATACCATAACGTAATCGAAACGATGGAAACTATGATTTAAATGGTGTGCACGGGAAGATATTATGTAACTATTCTCAGAATGGCCGTAGCGAGATACCATAACGTAATCGAAACGATGGAAACTATGATTTAAATGGTGTGCACGGGAAGATATTATGTAACTACTCTCAGAATGGCCGTAGCGAGATACCATAACGTAATCGAAACGATGGAAACTATGATTTAAATGGTGTGCACGGGAAGATATTATGTAACTATTCTCAGAATGGCCGTAGCGAGATACCATAACGTAATCGAAACGATGGAAACTATGATTTAAATGGTGTGCACGGGAAGATATTATGTAACTACTCTCAGAATGGCCGTAGCGAGATACCATAACGTAATCGAAACGATGGAAACTATGATTTAAATGGCTTTGACTAGATGTAGTTACAAGATCTTAATAGCCAGATTCTTCCCAATATTTCTCTTCTCCTTCTTGGCTTATTTCAATCACGCTACACTCCCTAAGTAGGGATGCGATGGTGATTCACAGTAATTAAGTCTCCGGGTTGTAGAAATTCTTGTTCGGTATAAAATAAAAATTTAAACCCTTAATATGTTTAAAGCAAAAGGTTTTGTCATCGTAGCGCAATAATTGTAAAATATGAATTTACCAATATACGTATTTGTGTTATATGTGCCTTAATGATAAATTTGTGAAATTATCCTGCTGACAAACTGCTTTGGCGGTTTAGCGCTTTTTTTTTTTAAATATTTGTAATGAGGAAAAAAAAACACCACGCGAGATTTAAAGGCCATCAATGGACAAAACTTGAAAGAGTATTTAGTTAATAAAACTATATGTGTCGGAGGATCATCACTGTGCATTAGAGCAAACATGATTTCTCGAAGATTCATCAAGTGTAGCCCAGAAGCGAAAAGGCAAATTTTCAATACGTACATCCGAGTTGTTGACCAACTGTATTAGAGAAACTCTAAAATGAATGGAAGTACAATATAACTCGTACCGAATGCTTTTCGGACGGTCCTGGTACTGCAGTGCAGTGCTACTGGGATGTTTACAGAAGGGCGCTTTCCCGGATTCCGGCCCTAGTAAAAAAACAGATCACCAAGTCAGAGCGCGACTAGCCAAGAACGAAAACACCCTTGGGATGACAACACTGGGCTTCTGGCAGGGTCCCATTTACAAGCGATAGAGCTAATTCCTGATGTTTTAGATTTCTAAAAGTTTTTTTCTTTTTCATATTTTATATTTTTGGATTCTCACCCTTACAGTGTGTTTTATCTTTTATTATATTTTGATGTACATATTATATTATATGGAACTCATCTGATTGCACCACCATCCCCAAGATCTGGAATTTAAATAAATCACTTTGATTTCGAAGGCTGTAGCGATAGTTGAAAAATTCGGAAATTCAAGTCATGAATGATCGCGGCTAAAACTTGTTAATTCTCTTGTAATTTTCCATTTCGCAATTTATTTTGAAAATAATTCATATTGTTTAAACATATTTAATATCGTTCCGTTTATTGTGTTGGGAATGTGACACTTTTCACGAGATAATATTAATCTTCTACCGTTTTGGCGACCGTCAAAACATTCTGAAGCTGAAAGCATGACACAGCATTAAATTATTACTATGCTACAGAGGGACGTGATGTGACTTTTAAAATCGTTTCTTTTTTATTAAAAAATGTTAAATATAGGTTTTATGCTTTCAATTTCCAAATTTTAGCTAGGAAAAGAATGTTTGGAGGAAAGCAAATCGCGAAAATCTAAGCAATGAATTTTCAATTTTTTCTCCCCTATTACACAAAAAACAAATATAGATACTCCAGGAATTGTCGTTGTATCAGGGTTATAACATTATTATTTAAAAAAAAAAATTGGGTTGGATTGTTTTTAAGACTCATTTTTTGCCCAACATCCCAGCTGTGGGGGGATTTTACCTCTTTGTGTTTCCTACCTCCTACAATATGGGTCTCTTTAAGACCGACGTCTATCCTTAAAGTTGATTCATATTGCAAAATTGGAGAGTAGAAAATAAAATTTTGAGGCCCAATATTTACAGGTGTGTATAATATGTATGTGTGTAAAATTTAATTTTTCCGAACATTATTGACAATTCAGCTGGCATTCTTTCATTTTAATTGATCATTTATTTTCCTTGTTAAAAAAAAAACACCGTGATTTTTAAGTGTCCCGAGTGTGTAGGCACAACCCATGAATTGGTGTGCAGATTACAAGAAGAAAATACATCTTAAGCATAAAGCAAAAAAAAAATCATGGTATGCATGCACACAATTACTGTGATTTTTTATGGCATTTGTACTGCTTGTTATTGCTAGTTCAAATTATTGTCCAGAGTGGAAGACACTTTCAGTATCGCTCTGGTGAAAGACCACCATTCAGAATTGAAACGTTGCTTGAAATGGCTTTAATCCGTGTTTGGTGACCAGATCTGAATAGCCAGGTATTTCCCCACCTTCCTCTTCTCCTTCCCTCCCCAATACCTTCATCCTCACCACATTCCCCAATTGGGCATGCCATAGTCTCACTGGCTCCAGACGGTTGGGAGCAGTCTCTTGTGGGGTATTCTTAAAAAAAATTGTCTTTATTTACAGTAACATTTGATAGTTTCAAACTGTTAAAATGTTTTTTTTTCATTTATCGTATTTTTTCATCCGCATGGCAAAATATTTAGCTTCCTGATTAAACCCGCCCGTATAGACTTAATAATCACCCTTTAATATTTCATCCAGTTTCCCTTATTCAAAATATTCTCCGAAAACACTAAAACAAGGTTAACCCGAGAGGTGGAAATGGAAAACAAACCTTAGGAATAATTTAAACATGGTGTGTCGGAAAGCCGGGGGTAAGGAGGGGGCTGGTTAATATTACAGTCTTTAATGTGGGTGCAAGGATACATTATCATATTATTACCGCCGACAGAGTTGTTGGTATGCGTGTGATTTGTTTGCACGCACGTTCTACAAATTGTAACATGAACTTTAACTATGAAATAGAAAATGTTTATCTTCCTTTTTGGTTTCTTTATTCATCATATTATTATACTAGGGGCAAGTGGTGTTCCTCTGGATGCTTTCCAGTTTTTGTTAAACGTATATTTTTTATTCTCCCTTTTTAATCCCATATTTTTGGCAGCTATCTTTATGATGAAGTCAAAGTTCTTAAAGAACACAATTGTAAACTAGACAGTGTCTCGGATTAATATTCAATTTTTTATTTATTTATATGAGACATCTATCGACTTTTTATGAAAGTCTAAAGAATATGTTCAATTTCTTAAAATAATTAATAATTAAAAATTAAATATATTCTCTAGACTTTTATAAAAAATATATAGATGTCTCATATAAATAAAAAATCGGATATTAATCCGAGACACTGTCTCTTTACAATTATGTTCGTTAAGAACTTTGTAATCATCATAAAGATAACTGCCAATAATATGGAATTAAAAATGGAGAATCATATTGACAAATCTCGAATTTGATATATGATATCGATGAAGATGACATAAATTGAACTGGTCTCATGAGCTAAGTTGGTTAAGCGGTTGCCCCGGATAGGCAGAGGTCCTGGGTTCGAGTCCCAGATGCGATGGAAATATTTTTATTTTCTTTTGTTTTTTTTTGCGTTTTCATGTTTCATTTAGGTTATGTTAATATTATTTTCTTTAATGATTAAATATTACCATGAGGTTTTTGATTCTCAATAAAAATAATTAATAATTAAAAATTGAGTTTATTTTTTATTTTAAACTTTAAACTGTATTGTATGTAAGTTTATGTTTTTTGGCGCTAGATGTTCTTTAGGGTTTTAATTTTATTTATACTTTTCCGTAAATTGTATTCAATTACTTAAATAAACTAAGAAACGTTTTTTGTTGAGAAGTAGTGGTGTCGCGATTCCACGACTCCACTGTACCGGCCGTTCGCGGGCGAAGCCGGGTATAAACCCTGTAATGCTATAATCTCGCGTGATTTTACTCAAAGGACCAATTCTCCAATATTATGTCATCAGTATCGATAATTATAGGGAATACATTTCGCATTTGCTTAATCTCAATGAACAGTATCCTCAATATATATAATTTTAGCCTGTGGGATAAGAAAGCTCAAATGGAATAAAGGAAAGCAACTTACCTCGTTAGAGCTCCTTTGCTCTCACGATTCTCCCGTATGATCACTTCAATTGTCACTAGTATCCCGTTATTTTCTATTCCGTCACTCCCTTATATAAATTACTTAAACATCACCTCCACTCGATCCGAGATTCTAATTGCAACTGAGTTTCGGCAGAATTAGGTGGGTAGGAAGGAATTGATATTAAGGTTTACTATTCATCGCTACTAAGCAAGTACCTACATGGTTACCTCGTCAATATGGCGCGACCAAGTAGTATACTCGCGGGTAATGTTCCTCTTATATCTCTTCCATTATTTGTCATTTTTGAGGTTAAGTTATTAGAGATACCACTGTACCCACGGCATCCTAGAATAATACGCATTCCAATGTGGAATTCATATATTATATATTCTAAAGAATAAATGAAAAACTAAATAGAAACTGAGAGTATTTAATTTCTCGTTTTTTGCTGTGTTTAATTCGTGGAACTCTTAATAATTTAAAATCAATCGAATTTAATCTTTGAAGATAATATTAACAACTCTCAAAATGAAATCGAAAAGACACAGAAAAGAAAAAAGATAACGGTAGCAACTAGGACACGAACCCAGGACTGAAATGGTCTATCCGGGACCTTGTGCTCTAATCCACTGAGCTACAGCTACCCCAATCTGTTCCGTTGTATTTATTGGTATCAAACGTCGCTTTCTAAGAACTGTTAATATCATCTTCAATTAATTTCCATATATTTTTGGCTGCTACCTTTTTATCATGACTTCAAGATTCTATCCGAATTTATTTGTAATCTTTAGATAGTGTCTCGGATATGCCTATCCGATTTATATGGGACATATGTTGCCATGACATGAGGTCCTGGATTCCAGTTCCAGTTGCTACCATTATCTTTTCTTTTCTGTGTATTTTCGGTTTTATGTTTCATTTTGAGAGTTATTAATATTATCTTCAATGATTTAAAATATATTACGGTGAAGTTAATAAGCTTCAATAAGTTATTACAGAATTGATACTTAATAAAAAAATATTTAAGTACCTACTTACTGGAAGTATTTTAGTTTTGTTATTATTGTAATAGGTAGTCCCGCGATGTGTTCGTGGGCAGAAAACAAACATTCTAAATTATTATATTAATGTAGTACAATGTGTATATGTATATTTTTTGTAAAGTACCGCGCAAGAGTCCCAGCTGCTCCCAACCGTCTGGAGCCCATGGCATCCCCAATTGGGGAATGTTGTGAGGCTGGAAGGTAGGGGGCGGGGGGGGGGGAGGGAAGGTTTTGATGTACCCGGCTATTCAGATGTGGTCACCAAACACGGCAAATTTTTTTTTCATTTCAAGCAACGTTTCGAATCTGAATGGTGGTCTTTTACCAGGGCAATGCTAAAAGTATCTACCACTCTGGAACGTGCCGCAAATATACTATATATTAACACAAATTAATCAAATTGCGCACGCCGGGATTTGAACCCGCGACCTCCGGATTCGTAGCCGAGGATCATATCATGTAGCATGTAGAGATGAAAAGCTTTAACGTTGATCTCGCAACTGGCTTTTCTTAGAACCCTGTTGTACATAGCCCCGCGGTGTATTCACGGACAGACAGACAGGCATTCGAAATTATTGTGTTCATGTAGTACAATGTGTATTGCTCTTAGAATTAATAGCCTGTCAATAAACACCCGCGTCTCGTATTCCCGCAAGAGAACATCCCCTCAAGTTCGCCTATAAAGTGAAGTATCTTGAAAGGCAATAAAGGCAAAATAAAGACATGCCGCATTGCAGAGTGTCTGATATGTTCATGGTACATGTACGGCTATAGGAGTACCTACCCACCTTTGTAATATACATGTATTCCATGTACACAATAAAGTTCATATCTTTGTAATATACACCGTGATCCAGGGTGTCTAGAAAAAAATCCTGATGAGGTTTGTCAAATAAAGCAATTTCCACTTTTGTATTGTGCTCGTAACTGTACAATACGCGTATATGCATTGTACCCACCCATTCGCATAAATGTGCATAGCCAGTCGTTAGGTTACGGTCGGTAAAACCGATTTCGTATTTCTCGAGCTAGTAGTGGTCTGTAGAGGGCGGTATTTTATTTTATTTTATTTATTTTTGGATAATTAACAGTAAATCCATAATTTACATATATATAACAATAAATCATGCCAATTATAAATTTTCCGCTGCTGATGATAAATTCTATGAGTAAAGTGTGACCGTTTTACATCAGTTTAAACTGTCAGTCGATGGAGGGGAGGGTGGAGGGGAACATAGGAGTGGGATAAAGGTAAAACGGACTAGAGTAGATGGAAACGAGGTTTAAGTTATCTAGTTTGAGAGCGGTCGTGTTATGGATTTTAATTTAATATCGCGTATAGTTGAATTAAAAATGTCAATGTGGTAACAATTTAAGTTAAATGAGTATGTAGATAAAAGAGTTTTGTTTGGAATTGGTTTTACAATGAGGTATATAAAAAGTAAGTGACTGTCCGCTGTTGTTAACTATAACCTCTTTTTTAAACCTCGTTTTTCATCCCATAGAATTTCGCGGTACCACACTGAAACATGGTGTCTGGTCCGTATACACAAGGAATGTGCTACCTTTGTAATAATAGTCCGTGTACACAATAAAGACGTAAACTTTTTGATTTATTGCTTTTATATAAAATTATACACGCATCAATTGATACACCGAGCATTTTATCACAAACTAACATAAATTCACCAACTTGAAAATCAACCAGGAGGATAAAAGATATTTTCTATATTAAAGCATACCACACAAATACGGGATATTTCTCTCGTTTGCTGCGGACATTAAAAAAATACAATACTATAAACTGCTCTCACAATGAAATAGACATTCTTAATGACACGATTAATCAATTTTTAAAAAGTTCTGCCATTAATATCAAGCTGATAATGTGGTGATGCCTAGACATTCAATATTAAGTACGAACACAGTGTACCATCAGCACAGGTGACGATAAGGAATTAGTTTATACTACTTATAATGTTTTCAATATTTGCCTGTTTTATGTACTAAAATAAATAAATGCACTATCTTTGCAATATGTATTCCGTATACACAGGAAATGTACCTTTGTAATAATAGTTCGTATTCACAATAAATATAAAGTACTACCCGAGAACAACCAGCCCCTAATGATAATGTTAAGTCTGGAAACCGTGAAACGTAGTGTCTAGTGCGATTTTACTTGCAGGCGGTTTTGCTAGAACTTAAATTTTTATACCAAATCGTTCATGCTTTATTCAAAAGCTTTTCCAATGTTCCACAACCCAACGTAGATTACAACAATAGAGTCATTTATTTTTTGATTCATACATTTACACAAACATGGTACATAGGTTATAAACATATTTATTTAATTTTTTTTATATTAACTTATACGAGTATACTCGTATAGTATATATCTGAACACATAAACCTACGTGTAATGAATATAAAACAAACAAAAAATCCCACATAGGTAAGGCCAGTGCCTGGGTGTATATTAGTATATTTATATTAATACATGGATGTTGAAAGTAAGTTAAATAAGAATAAGAAAAAAAAAAAGAAAATGGGGAAAATATACGATTATCAGGAAAAGGTTGATATTTTTTTTCTTGTACTTGAATGTTGACCCTTATGTATTCAAAGGTCAAGGGTTGTTACTTTAATAAGTTAATTCATACATTCCCATTCTTCAATCCCTTTATAACGGGAAATTTATATGTCGGTTATTGTCTTGTTTCCCGTGCATTTTTGCTTCATTGATTGGCACGTATTTTTTCAATGATCAATTAATTTGTATTTATGTAATCGTATCTACTAGTTGTATTAGTCAGCTGAACCTGTATTTCGGATTCTTGTATATTTATATTATTTTCATATTCCCTCATATTTCTGGGAAAATAATCATGCTAGGCAGTTTTCCTTTTTCTTTTTGGGCTCCTTCAGTTACGAATAACCGACATTTATGTTCAGAAAATCTGACTTATTTTCCTCAGAGGGTAGTCAGGAAATGTTACGAAAAATATTTCGCAACGATAGTAGTGTATTTATCATTATCGGTGTGAGGGTTCTTTTAGTCATAAACTTTACTCAATTTCGGGTTGGCTAAGTTGTCAATACCGAATTATTTTTCTAACACAGCTGGCAATCTGGACAGCTGTGAGAGCGATTTCAGCTCCCGCTCAAGAGAAAAAAGGCCTAAATAGATCAAGTCTTTCATTGTCTTCTTTAACATTTGGAAAATATTTCGCATAAAATAAAACAGTTTTTTAGAAGGGGAGCTCATGATGGAAATGATGTTGCATGTAGAAAATATTTTTCCAGACAGATGTGCTAATTACGTAAGGCCAGATCTCGCCGTTTGAGACCTTTTGCTGGGATAAAATAGATTTTCTGCCTAAAGGCTCCCACAAACCGTCGCGAAATATACGCAGCGGCGGCTACGAAATTGCGCATCTGTGGCGGCAACGAAATTCCCTTGCTTCAACTGGTCGGGGACATTCGGTGACGAGCGGCGCCGGAAATTTTGCCAATACTTCGATTACAAGCATACCAATTCTGAATGTATATATTTATAGTTTATATATAATATTTTGTGGAACACAATAAAAATAATATATTTATATTTGCTTTTTTACTTTTTGCTTCTAAATTTACTTTTAAAAAATTTGCTTTAAAGCGGTGGGTAGCGACGACAACGCGGTTGACAGCTAACTTAAATTCGCGACGAATAAAATGTTGCAAAATTCAGCGAAATTCCGCGCAGGTTTGAACATCCTAATAGGCTGTCACGTGGTAAGACGGCTGCGAATTATTCGCTGTCGCTGCAAATATTTCTCGCCGGTTTGTAGGATCCTTAATGTTTATGGAAGTCATCGCATAATATTATAAGGCTCTACTAAAAAAAATTCTAACGTTAACGAGACAGTTTTGTCGGAGTATCTTTATTTAATCTTCCTGTACAATATGACATAAATTTCAGCATGCCAGAAAAATAACAATTCATATCTGTCATTTTTAGGCGGAGGTCCGGTCCGCCTGCAAAATATTATTTTAAACGGAAAACCCGACATGAGTAATGTTATTCTGACGATTTTTATTTATTTTCTCCGTGGAACGAACGCTACACAGAGTTCAATTAGTAAAACGGCGCTCGAGATTAAAATAACATGTTATTTAATATTTTGTTATGATTGTGTTTGAGTTTATAGCCTAGATAGATAGGGTCACTAATGTGGGGGTTCTTCATCGTATAGCCGCATTTTGAGAAATTGTACTGAACCAATAATTCAACATAAATAAGATACGGTTAGTAAACTCGCAATGTAAATCACGTTTTAGCGGTTGTAAATGGGTGTGAACCAAATTATGAAAGTTAAACTAAATATAACTAAGTTAGAGTTACAACGTATCACGGAATTAACTAATTTTTTATTACTCTCTCTTATCTAAGATTTTATGATGTGCAAAGCGTGCCCCTTACAGCCGAAATTAGAAGTATTACATTAAACAGTTGTAAAAAGACGCACCCGCAGTAGCGATTGGTCACTACTCATTTTGTTAAGAGCGGGAGTCACGGTACTCAAAATGTAAAGGTACTCAGATGACTCAAAAGTACGGCTCAATTGAACGACCTTTCATTTAAGGTCCGGCACATATTAAGAGCCGACTCTTAGTTCGTGAGCTCATACCTCAGTACATACGACTCCCAGCTCCTACAGCTCCCAGCGTATACGTGTAGGTATACAATATCCAGATGCCAGACAGTCAGGCGCCGCTCGCGTACTGCACAGTCCATACACACGTTTAAATGCGGTAATTATTCTTATCTTGACACACAAATATGCGAAGCCTTGAAAACAACTGCTTTAAGATGCATCATAGCGCCAAATATTAATTTCAAGTTCCACGGTTGTGGCCATAATTTAGCCTTGTAGAAATTAGACACATATACGATGATTTTATATAAACAAATTAGAACAAAGGACCTTATTTAACGTTGCGTCATCGTAGAAATGCGTAAGAGTACTATTGAACATCTGAGATGTATTTATCTTTTAAAATAAATAACCAATCTTTCTTAAGTGGTTTCAAGGTTTGTCAAAAGAGTTGCAGTTCAATTGAGCCGTGACATGGTTTATCAGGAGTCGTACGGTCACGGCTCATCAAAATGAGCCGGCGTTCATGAACGACTCATCGCTAACCCACAGGCTTTAAACAGCAGTTCTTGGGCTTATTTGGAGTAAAACAATATATGTAATTTTGGTATACATGTCTCTGGTGACATTTTTCGTCAGTGGAAAGTGGGTACCTGTAACGTAAATACTGACCCCGAGTCTATGATTGGGATAATTGTCTACGGAAGAGATTGGTGAGAGGATGTCTATGGGAGACGGCAGACGGAAGGGAGCAACTCAACATGGCGGGCGACATAACCTGACTGGAGCGGTCGTGATCGACGTGTGTTTTTTGGGAGAGATTATGTATTTGATTTTCTATTTTGTTTGACGTCGGAGGGCGTCTACTGAATTTGCCCGAAGTGGGTGTTTTTTTGTTTTATTGATTGATCGATGGCCGGATTGTGAGGCGATGAAGCCAAACCGCGCGTGCCTGCTGCTGTGGTGAAAATCTCGGAAGAAGTGATGAGCGGACCAAAAAGGACATAAGGTAGCATCTGCATATTCCATTGTCTGGACCCCACGGAAGAGGCTATGGCGGATGGCGCTTCAGAAGAGTCGTCCTAGACTTCTTTTTGGAGATTACTACGATCGGTGAGCATCTGGACCTGGAGAGGCCTTCCATGATGCTGAGGAGAGGAGTCGGACCATGAGAGCCATCAATTATTGTTTGAACCTTTTCGTGTTGGGATCAATCCTTCTCTTTACTCTTTTCTTTGCTAAACCATGATAGACGTGGTTATAGAATCATTAAATTTATGTTCTTTCCTTTTTACAAGGGTTTTATTTACTGTATCAATCAATACATCCCACTTCCCTGAACTTCACCATCATTCTCACCCACGAATCTTGAGATGAGAGAACATTAGCCGTCGTATCATTTTTACGCTACATTTTGGCGCCCCAACGTTTTTTGTGAATAATATTTAAGATATTATGGACACGGACTCGGGAATTGATGGGTGAAGTTCGTGTGGTGTGATGTATGGATTGATACAGAAATATTATTAATTATATCATAATATTGTTTATGTATATGTGTGCATACATGAGGTCAGTGATCACGCCATTAGAAGGTTGGTAAATATTAATTGTCGTAATTTTTGGCATATTTGTGACATTGTTATTCTTGAAAGAAACGGTAATTATTTTTGCGACACAGGCATTTCCTGGCGTCGGTAACTAAAACTAATGCAAATAAATTTTAATAAATGAAATTAAAATGATTCATGATTTTGACAATAGATGGTGTTGCGCGTACACGATTGTTTGCGTCTCGGATAATTTATAAATAAGTAATTTAATTCTGTTTACAATGGAGATTAACAACATTAACAGTTATTCGAAAGAGGAATTGTCCACTATTTTAGAGGAAAAAGAAATCGTTCCGGAGGCGACTCTTGCGGAAATGCGGGCACAAGCACGTAAATTTAACGCGTCTCTTAAAGAAGTTTTAGGTTCAAATAATAAACCCACGGACTCTCAGGTTACGAATATAACAAATAATTATTATTATTCAACAAGTGGCGAGATAGGAGTTTACAAATGGGATTTGAAATATGACGGAACCTCTGACGTCAGAGATTTCTTGTATAAGATAGAAGAATTGTGTAGAAGCAGGAGAACAAAAATAGAGGATGTTGTCCTCGGATTTGGTGATTTGCTGGAAGGAAAAGCAGCTACATGGTTTCGCTCTATATGTAAAGACAATCTGACGTGGAGAGATCTGCAGCAATTGTTACTAGCGCGTTACGAACGTGAAGATGCACAAGTGCAGGCGTCGCGTAACTTGTACAATATGCGACAATCATCGGACGAGTCGGTAGCAGATTTTGTCGCGAATTTAAAAATAGCTAACTCTAAACTTGTTGACAATTTATCCGAAATGCAATTAGTAAAACTAGCCAAGCATAGTTTATTAAACAAATATGCAAGTGTACTTGCTTCAAGTGACACTTCCGACTTTGATAAATTAGTTGCTGTCTGTGAACAACTAGAAATGTTTACTGCGAAGCCAGCAATAAACAACACGCATAAGGGAAATACTAACACCGCTTATTTTCATAAGAGAATTAATAATCAATCTCCTTCTTCTTTTCCTGGGAATAGAGCCGATTTGAAATGCAATTTTTGTAATATACCGGGGCATACGTGGAATTTTTGTAGGAAGAGAAAATTAGGCAACAATTCTCGTAACAATAGTTCAAAAAACTAAAGTACGGTTTTCACCATCTTGCGTACGAAGATGGGGGGAAATCGGCTGAAGTTTCTGGCAATCTAAGGTGTTCAGGAGCGCAAACGATGGACGCATCTATGCCTCTGGAACACAATAGAAATGACACAAGGCCTCATGTTAATATTGTTATTTCGAATAGAATTTTTTCATGTCTTTTGGACAGCGGTGCTTCTGTAAGTTGTTTTGGTGGAAACACTTACAAATATTTTGTTAATTTAGGATTAAAAATAATTAGTTGTAAATCATTCGTCACAACTGCTGATGGTAAGCGTCAGGATATTATTGGCACAATAGAGGTACCAGTAACTTATAGGGAAACAACGGAAAAAATTATTTTCTTCATAATTCCTTCTCTATCAGCTACGATTATTTTAGGGGTCGACTTTTGGAAACAATTCCAATTAGCTCCGCAATTGTTCCCAAGGGTGGACAGCAGTAATTTGAAGAATACGGTGGGTGAGATTCGAAAAGTTACTGCAGCCAATTTTCTTACTTCCGGAGATAATCGTAAGCTGCAAAAAATAATTAGACAATTTGAAAACATATCTTTTGAAAAATGCGGATTAGGACTTACGCACCTAGTACAACATCATATCGAGACCACGGGTCAACCGATAAAACAACGATACTATCCTTTGTCTCCAGCACGTCAACGCCTATTAGAAGCTGAATTGAAAGATATGTTAGCTTTGGGAGTTGTGCGTCCATCACGTTCGGCTTGGTCTAGCCCGGTTCTGTTGGTAACAAAGAAAGACGGTTCCGCGAGATTCTGCCTAGACAGTCGTAAAATTAATGGCGTCATTCGGCGAGATTCATACCCACTACCTTATGTATCTCGGATTGTAGATAAGCTACGGGGTGCGCGTTTCATCTCTTCTATAGATCTCTCGAAAGCGTTCTGGCAAATTGCTCTAGATGAATCTTCAGCTCCTGTAACGGCATTTGTTGTTCCGGGGTATGGTCTTTATGAGTTTACGCGTATGCCCTTCGGCCTAAAAAATGCACCTAGTGAATTGCAACGTTTAATTGATAAACTGTTTGGCCCAGAATTTGATGATAACGTATTTGGATATGTAGATGATTTAATATTAATTTCGGAAAATTTTGAATCGCACTTAAAGCTTTTGCAGAAGGTTTTCTATCGTTTAAAAGAAGCCGGACTAACAATAAACTTAAAAAAGAGCGAATTTTGTAAAAAGGAGTAAAAGTATTTGGGATATATTGTAGATTCGGAAGGACTGAGAACAGATCCCATTAAAGTAGAATGCATTAAAAATTACCCGATCCCGAAGAACTCAAAACAAATAAAGGCTTTCATAGGATTATGCGGTTATTATCGTCGTTTCATTAAAGATTTTTCCACGATAGCAGCTCCTCTGACTAAACTTACAGGATCAAGGAAAGGAGTAAGCAATTTTGTATGGTCCAAGGCAGCGGAAAATTCGTTTAACCAATTAAAAGAGGCACTGACAACAGCGCCGGTTATTAACTGTCCTGACTTCAAATTACCATTTGTAATACATTGTGATGCTAGCGCAGTCGGGATAGGCGGTGTATTAACACAAAATTTTAATGGTGAAGAACACCCGGTAAGTTATTTTTCGCGTTGCTTAAACGTTCATGAACGTAATTATGGTGTTACGGAGCGCGAGCTACTTGCGGTTCTAGACTCTGTCACTCATTTCAGACCGTATGTTGAAGGAACACACTTTACTGTAATTACGGACCACTCGAGCCTACAGTGGTTAGTTTCTCTAACAAACCCCACAGGTCGTTTAGCTCGTTGGTCAACTCGTCTTTCTCAATTTTCTTTCGACGTTGTTCATAGAAAAGGTAAACTAAATACGGTACCGGACGCACTGTCGCGCATGGAGGTAGCATTAGTGACATCAACGGATATACCTACCACGATTCATTTAACAAACGATAAATGGTACAACACATTATTTACAAACTGTAAAAATTCACCCCAACGTTTTGTCAATTTTCAAATTAGGGGTAATGATCTCTTTAGGCATAGCAAAACTCGTTTCGCTCTTTGTGAAGATACGGCGTGGAAGCTGGTTGTTCCTTTTGAAAAGCGAACCGAAATATTAAAACAAGAACACGAAGCGGATCTTTCTTGCCATCCGGGAGTATTTCGAACTTACAAAAAGGTGCATTTACATTTTTAGTGGCCAGGAATGTACCAGGATGTTAAGAATTTTGTTAATCGATGTAAGACATGCAAAGCACATAAAATCAATACATCTGCGCCAGCGGGCATCTCTTCAAATCCTAAGATTGTAACCAGACCCATGCAAATGCTTTCAATAGACTTAGTCGGTCCACTGCCACGTAGTTACTCTGGGTTTATGTATATATTGTCAATCGTAGATGTGTTCTCTAAATATCCCTGGATTTTTCCGCTTAGAAATGCTACCACAAAAAGTATTGTAAAAAATGTAGAACAGCACATTTTTCTTGTTCATGGCGTTCCACAAACATTTGTATGCGACAACGGTAAACAATTTATATCTAAAGAATTTAAACAGTTACTGTCTGATTATAATGTGCCTCCACCTTTTTACAACGCAATTTACACACCTCAAAACAATGTCGTCGAACGCTATAACCAAACAATAGGTACAGCACTGTCTATTTTGTCCGAGTCTGACCAGCGTAATTGGTCCAGATTTCTGCCACATATTCAGTCAGCCCTAAATAATTCGGTAAATTTTGCAACAGGTTATACGCCTTTCTTCTTGATGCACGGTCGTGAACAGGTCATTAATGGTAATTTTCACAAAAATTATGTCTCGACAGGCGTATCGGACTCAAGTCTAGAAGAATCGAGAGAAAACTTTGCTAAGAAATTAGAGGACTTGGCTCCTATATATGAAAAAGTTTCAGAGGCTCTGTTACAGGCTTATAGAAAGAATGCAAAGCATTATAATTTACGTCGCAAATCGGTAAATTATGAGGTGGGAGATATTGTGTGGCGGAAAAATTTTGTCCAATCCAGTGGACCCAATTTCTTTTCGCATAAATTAGCTCCGAGGTTTGTACAAAATGTTGTTAAAACCAAAGTCTCTAACTTAGTTTATACCCTTGCGGATATGCAAGGCAAAGTAGTAGGTAATTTTCATGTTAAGGATATAGTTCGTTTAGATTAAGTAGTAGGTTAATTTTCTTGTAAGAAGCCAGTGTGGTAGCATGTGGGACTACCAACCCTTCATGTCGCTTCACTTGTTTCTTTAAAGGTGTTATTGTGGTCACATGTACTGGAGTTTGGTACCTTCAATACAGGTGCTCAGAATAAACACAAATTCTAATTTATTGATGATATTTTTTTGACACTTATCCTCATTAGACTAGAATAGAAACATATTATTTGTTTCTCTGATCTTTTAGATCAGTGGCGCCCTAACAAAATAAACAACAAAAAAAAAACGGGGATTGATTTTTTTTTTTGTTGTTTTTATAATAATTTTGATTATTTTTTTTTACATAGGTACATACCAATAGTGTACCTCGAAAATTAAACTTAAGAATTTTCATGATATATACATATATATCGGATATTATTGTTGTCGCTACGGTATATCGGTTAATTACCTCTAATAATTCCGAATACTCTAAATGAAAATTAAATCGGTTACCGGTCTGATGGTGTGTTACCTGACAATATGTATATATTTATAGTAGGTATTCTTTGTATTTAATTTGTTTAGCCGTAGGTAAAATTATGCTTTTGGAGTGCACCGGAGTAAAAGTTAAATTAGAATTTTTGGAGATTACTACGACACACTCGAAAAGGATAGTTAATATATTCTGTCTGGGAGATTTTGAGCTACTTTCTTTCACACAGATAATAAAATAGTTTTAATTGATAATTAGTAACTATAATGTTTAATGTATATTCTAAGTTTATAATTATGTCTAAAGTAAGTTGGTATCTCTTTCCTTAAAGAATATAGTATAGACATTTAGAAAGTATGATTTTTTTTGTAATAATATTAGTATTAAGTATCAAGTGTAGTACTGCTAATGCATGCTCACAACAAACAAATATTTACCAATTTGGAGTAAACATCTTCTGCCTCCTTGAACAGGAGAAGATGATTAGTAGATAGTTTAGATCTAGTAATACCACTGTTTATAATATGTTGATAAGTATTTTTTAAAGTTGATTTGTCCAATAGGTTTAGTAAATATATACTATTTTTACACTGCTAACACCAGCGTAAATTTATCAAGTATTTTTGTGTAACCAGTGTCGATTTTTGAAAAAAAAATCGAGCACCAATTTGTACCCGTGTCGATTTTTGATTAAAAAAAAATCGAGCACCAATTTGAAAAGATAGGAAGATGTAAAATTTCGAGAGAAATTGTACTTTGCAAGTTTATATATATAGATATTGACAAATGTACTTGTTTGAAACCACACGAATAGATAGGTATTGTAACATGTAAACCCTCATCTTTATACTATTTAGCAATGGCTAAATGACAACCAAATAGTTCTATAACTATACGACGAGGAAAATTTTTGGAGGTGAATACGCAAACTATCCAATGGATATTGGTATACTGTGTCTAATTCTTTAGATACATATATAAAAAAAAAAAAAAAAAAAAAACCCTGTTGAAACTGCATGGTAATTGTAATTTTTGTTAAGAGGAAGAGAGGATTAGTTAAGTAGGGTATTATTAATAATAAAAATAATTTTTTGAAAATTTTGAAGTGGGAGCTTGAGTTCTCCAAACCTCACAAGTGTTAACCTAGAGAAATTGACTCTCATAAAGTGAGGAAGTGTTTGGTTCATGTAACTTGTTTATTTTATTTATTTTATAAGTTGCTTGAGGATTATAAGTATGAAGTGTTTCCTTGCTTTTCGGTTATGCTTAACCACCAATGTATCACAACTTAATTTTTTTTGTGTATTGTCATACTAAGATATACCATTTTGTTTGTCAATTTTGACTTTTGTTTTATATTGGTTGTTACTTGTTTTCTTTGTTTTCAGTTTTTTTTCTGTAATTGAAAAGAGTAGAGAGGAAGGTTAGGTCAAATTTTACTTCACTTCGCGGCATAAAATTTTTACGGGGAAGCGGGGAATTGTAACGTAAATACTGACCCCGAGTCTATGATTAGGATAATTGTCTACGGAAGAGATTGGTGAGAGGATGTCTATGGGAGACGGCAGACGGAAGGGGGCAACTCAACATGGCGGGCGACATAACCTGACTGGAGCGGTCGTGATCGACGTGTGTTTTTTGGGAGAGATTATGTATTTGATTTTCTATTTTGTTTGACGTCGGAGGGCGTCTACTGAATTTGCCCGAAGTGGGTGTGTTTTTGTTTTATTGATTGATCGATGGCCGGATTGTGAGGCGATGAAGCCAAACCGCGCGTGCCTGCTGCTGTGGTGAAAATCTCGGAAGAAGTGATGAGCGGATCAAAAAGGACATAAGGTAGCATCTGCATATTCCATTGTCTGGA